>JACEFZ010020719.1:375000-392500 GCA_014155875.1 Cepaea nemoralis | reverse complement strand
AAAGGCGTTGTATGGTTTCTGTATTGAAAGGCGAGTGTCTGGACATCTTGCGAGTCAGACTTGTGACTGTATTGTGGATGTAAGTTGTAAAGTATCCATTATATGTATTTGTGATCATCGTTCTGTATTTGATATGTTAATAAATCCACCGAACGATGTGTCGTTGAGTCTTACGTCAAATCACGTTGTATTTGTACTGTCTCACACTTGTTAGGAAAGCGAGCCAAGTTTAAGACCCTGACATGTGTGAACGTGGGGGCTCGTCCAGCTTTAATTTAGTTATATTTGAACGTGAATAGCTTGTCCTTGTTGAACGTTTAATTTAATTAGATTTAAACTTAAATGTGATCATGGAAGGCTCATTTTGATTGTTACTACATTATTTAAACATGTGTAAGACCATTTGTAAACGTACAATGCATACATTCTGTTTGATCCTGTAAGCGTGTAAAACATTTGTGATTTGTGAAACTTGTCACCGTTTTGACCTTGTCGACATTGTGATCTTGTCGCCATTTTGACCTTGTCGCCATCTTGTAAACTTGATGTCTATGTCCTTACTGAATGTCATCTTGATGTAAGTGATGTGTCATCAATGTTGTAGAGTGTTAAGATACTTGTAGATTGTCTTTGTGAATTGAGTTTGTGGAACGCGAAAAGTGTTTGGAAAGAAAGTAACGTGTTTTGTAAAAAAATTGTTGACGGACAAACTTACGACATACAATTATACTCAACGCCATACAAACCTAATCAACACTTAGTGACAAGCAGGCACACACCAACAAATAGACGCTAATTTATCTTCTTCCAAAATAAAAGCAGGTTTTTCCGTACCATCCGAAACCTTGCCGTAGAGGTCATTTGTAGTCTGAGGTAGCGACCCTACAGTTCCTAGCCCGATTTCCAACCGTTCTTCACCGCATCCAGGGCACTTGAAGTATACTTTTCCTTTTCGTATACTTTAAAAATGCATTTTTAGGCACATATCGTCCATATAAACAGATTGTAACTTGTTGATTACTAACCACTTATAACATATTGTGTGTGGCTGGTATTTCATTGACATTTTTCCATCATGTCTTCATTATTTGATTTCATTGATATGGGCATAAAGTTACAGTTACATGGTGATGAATTAACACAGTGGAGTGAGCAAAAATACGCAGAATACCTACTAGTTCAGGAGAAAGCTAATGAACGTGAAGAAAGAGCAGCTGAAAGAGCATTAAAGCAGGCAGAGATAGCTGCCAAACAAGTAGAGGCAGACACAGCCTTAAAGCATGCAGAATTGGCTGAAAAGACCAAGCAAGCTGAGGTAGATAGTGAGCTGAAAAAGGCAGAAATAGCAGCTCAGAGTAAGAGAGAAGAACTGGAGTTACAGTTGAAGATGAAACAACTTGACTCTGAGACTGCCATTAACAAAGAGTTTAAGAAATCTGAAAGACTGGAGAAAGAAAACCAGTATAAGAAATATCAAGGTATTGTACGTAATTATACCTCGGGTGACTGCATTGCAGCCTTTACCCAAAATTTTGAAACTTTAATGGAACATTATCAAGTTCCACTGTCTGAATGGAATATTGTGTACATGAGGAGTTTGTCAGGGGAACCTCTTAAAGTTATTGAAACCATCCCCAAAGACCTCAGAAAAAATTACCATTATCTGAAATCTAAGATTATGGCACATTTTATGTTAGATGAGGCAGGTTACAGAGAACAGTTCAGTAAATTGAGCCCAAAACCGACTCAAACGTTCTCTGACTACCTCTGCTTAGTCCGAGATATTTTCACCAAATGGACGTCAGCAGCCAAAATTGAAAAAAGTTATCAGAGATTGGAAGATCTAATTATTAGAGACAAAATTGTGTCATCTATTCCTTTAGCCTTTGCTAAATTTTTGTTAGAGAATGAATGCTCTAGTGTGGATGAAATTGAAAGACGGGGTTCGGCTTACTACACAGCCAACAAACATTGCTTTGCTACTGAAGATACTAACATTAACTTTGTAGCAGCGGCTAATTATGACAAACAACCCTATAGTAGGCAGAAATTTCGTAAGCCTACCTCTGAGAAGTTATTTCATTGCGAGTATTGTAAATATTCTCATCATCAGAGTGAGATGTGTGATAAAAACCCTCGTTACAAGACGCACTTACAACACAGGGTAAATCAACAAAATCAGGAGCGTGAAACCTTCAAAGGGTTGACTAAATGTTTTCTCTGTAAGGCGTTCGGACACCATCGGAGGGATTGTGAGGGCAGGCAGATGACCAAAAAAGCAAGTGCCGCCTTGGATGACAGTTCCGCGTCTGAAGAAGAAGAGCCAGAGAAACATCCTGTGAACTCAGCACAGGCTGTTGACATATTCAAATGCTATGTTTGTAATACTTTCTATGAAGATGGTATTTTAAAATGCGGTCATACCATCCCTATTGCCAATGAAGAAGCTAATTCGGTAATAGGTTCAAAGGGCAGAATAAACATCCATCACGGATATGTAAATGGCAAATATGCTACAGTCCTTCGCGACACAGGAAGTACAATCATTGGCCTGAAAAGAACGTTCATATTGCCTACAGATTACACAGGCAGGCACGTAACATGTAGAACATTCTCAGGCAATATTGAGAGATACCCATTAGCATGGGCATATATTGATACACCTTTCCTCACTGGGAAAGTAAAGTGCGCTGCACTAACCAGTCCAGTTTGTGATATAATTATTGGTAATTTACCTGAGGTAAATGATAAACCTCATGACATAACATCTTCATGTAATGATGATACCATAACATCACCATCAAATGTCATCATTGAAAATGTCACACCACCTATTGATTTTAATGTAGCTAATGTAGCACTAAGTTCTCATGACATCATTGAAACTATTGTTCCATCATCATCATCTGATATCATTGAGTGTGTGAACGCAGTAACAAGAGCTACTGCTAGAGTGCAAGATGAAGTAAATCAAACTGAGGCGATACAATTGCTCAGCCCAGTTTCACTACCTACTAACACCATGAAAGAAGCATTTGTAACAGCCCAAAAAGCTGATCCTTCATTGTCAAAATACTTTGACCTGATCGGCCGAAAGCCAAAAGTAACCAAGAATGCAAAATGGCATTTTGCGATGAAAAATGACATACTCACTAGGTATTACACCAGAGGTGACAATACCACAGAGCAAACTGTTTTGCCAACTAGTTATCGCAAACAAGCCTTACATCTTGCACACGATATACCTCTTGCAGGACATATGGCATACGTTAAGACCAGATCAAGGTTATTGACACAATTTCACTGGCCAAAGTTTTGCAATGACATTAAAGAATATTGCAGAAGTTGTGACACCTGCCAGAAACTGGTTAAAAAAGGTAAACACCCACAGGCAAAGTTACAAGTTACCGACTTAGCCAGTCGACCTTTTGAAAAGCTATCGGTTGACATAGTGGGCCCTCTCAGTCATACAACAACTAGAGGGAATAAATTTATTCTAACGGTCATTGATCAATGTAGTCGCTGGCCAGAAGCTATTCCGTTAAAGAACATAACTGCCAATGAAATAATGGAAGTGTTCTTCCATATTTTTTCTAGGATAGGATTTCCAGATACTATCCAATCTGATAGGGGCACTCAGTTTATTGCCGCATCCACCCAAGCTTTCACCAAAATGCTGGGAGTTAAGCAGTGGTTCAATTCCCCCTACCATCCTCACAGTAGCGGAGTGATAGAAAAATTTAACGGGGATCTTAAGCACATGCTTGCAAAAGTGACGCAAGAAACACCCCAACAACTGGGATGTATATCTACCAGCTATTCTTTTTGCTTATCGCGAGGTACCACATGCTAGTACCGGTTTCTCTCCTTTTGAACTTATCTATGGTGCCAAACCACGTGGCCCATTGACCATTTACCACCAAATGTTAACTGACTCTACACCAGTACTTAAACCCATATCATCATACTCATATGTGACATCATTGCGTGAAAGAATCATCAAATCTTGTGTTATTGCAAAGAATGCACTAAAACTATCTGGTGCTACTTATAGACAGTATGCTGACAAAGGTAACAGGACAATAACATTGACACCTGGACAGGACATTCTTCTTCTGCTACCTAGTGACAGACACCTTCTGACTGATTCTTGGCAGGGACCTTTTAAAGTGACAAGACAGATTTCACCTGTAGACTACGAGATCCTTATAAAAAACAAACACAAAATATTTCACATAAATATGCTAAGACCATACCACAACAGAGACGACGAACAAGACGATACAACAGCTTGTACAGTGATAATAGATCACGAAGACGACGATGCTAGTGACGAAATTCCAACACCTGCATTAGACACGACAGACTGCTTGAAGGAGATCAAAATCAACCCAAATTTAACTCAAGCAGACACAGACAGTTGCAAACAACTTATACAACAGTACAACACCATCTTTTCCAACAACCCAGGACAAACAGAATTAATACAGCATCACATCGCACTCACATCAAACACACCCATTAGATGCAGACCATACACCATCCCATTACATTACAAAGAACAGTTACATCAAGAAATCATCAACTTAGAGAAAAATAACATCATAAGACGATCCCAATCAGACTATTCATCTCCCATGGTCATAGTACGCAAAAAGGACAATACAATAAGACTGTGCATCGACTACCGAAAACTGAATAAAATAACTGTTCTAGATCTTGAGCCTATGGCAAACACTGACGATCTTCTGACAGAACTGACAGACGCTAGGTTCTTTACGACTGTAGACATGGTTAAAGGTTATTGGCAGATTGCTGTAGACGAACAGAGCAGACATCTGACAGCTTTCGCCACACCTTGGGGACTGTACGAATGGTGCAAACTTCCATTTGGGCTTGTTAACGCCCCAGCCACATTCGTACGTATGACACGACTACTGCTAAGAGACATTCCTAACATAATTTGCTATATTGACGACATATGCATTCACACAGAGACAATGACGGAGCACATTAAGACATTAGACCAAACATTTGAACGGATCAAACAGCACGGACTGACAGTGAAGCCTGCAAAAGTAGACATAGCCTACCAGGAAATATCATTCTTGGGTTACAAAATATCCAATGGCTTTGTCACGACAGACGATAAAATTGTGTCCAAGATACTAAAACTCTCACTTCCGACTACTAAAAAACAAGTCAGAAGTTTGCTGGGCCTAATCAATTACTATAGGCAATTTATTCCTGATTTTTCGGAACTGACCGAGGTATTTACTAATTTACTAACAAAGGATAAACCTGAGAAAATTGTACACGATCAATGCCTAAAAATCGCATTTCATAAAGTGCTATCATGTTTTTCCGATAAGAATAAACAGAATCTTATCCTTAAATTGCCCGATATCCGTTTACCTTTCAGATTACGCACAGATGCTAGCTCCGTGGCGATTGGAGCAGTCCTGTTGCAGGAGTACAACAACATCCTCCACCCAGTTTATTTTGTATCCCGGAAGCTGAAAGCCCGAGAGCGGGCATGGGCCATTCCTCAATTGGAAGCCCTAGCTTTAGTAGTAGGTATCACCAAATTGTCTAGATTTCTTCTAGGACGCCATTTCATCGTAGAATCGGACAGCAGCCCCTTACGATGGATGAATTCAGGTGTGCCATCGAACCATATGATAGCGCGTTGGTCTCTGAAACTTCAAGATTATAGCTTTGAGGTTCGACATATCCCAGGCAGAACCAATTCAATTGCCGATCTTTTGTCACGTTGTCCAACCGACCCAGTGAGCACCAATGTCTGAGTGCAGTATGTAGAAATACACTCAGACCGACACAGCCATTTAGCAGTGAATAGTGGTTTTCCATTCACAAAAAGCTGTGTAATGTCTACAATATTGTGATAGGGATTACTCCCATTATATATAGTGTTCGTATTTTACTAGTTCATGTAGTGATTGTCGTGTATAAATGTGTAGTATGTGGTAGAAAGCGAACTTTATTAACTGTATATATTACGTACAAGAACAGTGTCACATTCGCACTTACCTGAAGCGAATTATCCAACTTGACAGTGACAACTTCGTGTTGAATCTTCCAGGAACATTTTAATTACGAGTGTGAAAGTAAAAACTGAACAGTGACGACTTTTCTACACCTCTGCAGTGAACCGAAACCTTTAGTGTTCGACTGAAACATCTAACACATGAACATTCGATCGTAATCCAGAAGATTGTGTACCAAAATCCAACACGAACTTTGAGAACATTGTTCCTTCCTTAAACTACATCAAACCGGAACAGGTGTGTTCTACAAGCTTTACCATCAGCTGATTTTAGAGCTCGTGTGTACTTCCGGATTAATTAGAAATTTAGAACAAAAATAGCAGACAACATATAAAACGTTAAAAAGTTTTGACGATTCTAAAATGTTTAGGATTCTATAAAATTGAATACACGAATTGTGTGTTTATTTATTTCTCTAATGTAATCTTAGAATCATATCTTGATTAACGTATTCATATTACCGACTTTTTCTCGTTAATATGAAGAAACGTCAAGCAATGACACTAAGAAATGAAATAGTTATTGTAAATTATTGTGTTTCACTAATGTTAAAATTATTTCCCTTCCATTTATTGTTATTACATTTTCACACAAAGGGCCATAATTTGAAATGTATATGCTAATGTGTTGTGTGTAATATAACATGTTGTTGTTAAAGTGTTGACACCACAGGCAGGCATCTACTGGGCATGGCAGAGGGGTGCCAACATTGTATACCAACACAATAACTCCTGGCCAAGTAGGGACAGGGTTTGAGTGTTTTATACGACTTATATAAAGTCGTATTTCAGTCTCGCAAGATGGTTTTTGTTTCAAGAACCATATTATTATTTTTTTTCAAATTGCGTTGACGTAGATGCGTGAAGCTGGTGCTACTGATCCGACTGGGTGATAATACGATTGAGGTAACCAGCCATCGAGAGGGTGAAGCCTGATATGTGTTAAACATGAAGCACCACATGTCTTTGTACCCAACTCCCAGTTCTTATATATTTCTATGCCATGTGTGTAATTTTGATAACGTTGTGTATAACAATGGGAAGGTAGACTCTGACAAGGGCATACTATTAACCCAACAGGTACAGACATTAGACATGAAAGACGACATCTTTCATGGATTTTACCGGGGGAGCGTGTCAGAGTCCGACAGGGGACAGCGATGCAGGGACATCGTTACGACCGCCAGGCGACTTAGCTCCCAGTAAGGGATGAAACAACTTCGTTGCGCCGCCAGGCAAATAGGAGTTATTGGCCTGCGAGATCGCTGGCTGACCAGCGGTCAGGCCGCCAACGCAAGACGCACGCCTGCCACGTGACACCACGTCAGGCAGGAGGCAAGTTGCGAACCAGGTCCAGACAGCTCTGGGACACGGAACATGACGGACGTGTGAGAAAGGCGTTGTATGGTTTCTGTATTGAAAGGCGAGTGTCTGGACATCTTGCGAGTCAGACTTGTGACTGTATTGTGGATGTAAGTTGTAAAGTATCCATTATATGTATTTGTGATCATCGTTCTGTATTTGATATGTTAATAAATCCACCGAACGATGTGTCGTTGAGTCTTACGTCAAATCACGTTGTATTTGTACTGTCTCACACTTGTTAGGAAAGCGAGCCAAGTTTAAGACCCTGACAACGATCTTCATTTGTTTCTTGAAGGAATTGTTCACTCGTTTTTCTGTCTGTCAATGGTATTCTTTGCATTTTCCTCAGAAACCACATTTCCACATCCATCAGATGGTTTTCAGCTTGTCTGCTCATTGTCCACGCTTCACATCCATACAAAAGTACAGGTTCTATGTAGCACTTCAACACTCTTTTTCTCGTTTCAATTGATATATTTTTATTGATCAGTATGTAACTATGTTTTTCATCTTGCAAAAGGCCACCTTCGCAATGGCAATTCTTGTTCTAATCTCTTCAAGGCATCTCCCATCAGATTGACTGTTCTGACAGACTGTTCCGAGATAACTATACCAATTCACTTGTATAAGAATATGCCCATTTACTTGTATATTACACTGTGGTATTTCCTTCTTCCCAGTGACGACCATACGCTGTGTCTTCTTACAATTCAATTATAACCCTAGTTGTTCACTGTGTGCAACAACCGCATCTACTAAATGTTGCAGGTCCTGTTTATTGTCTGCAATCAAGACAGTATCATCTGCATATCTAATGTTATTGATTCCTTCCCTTCCATAATTTCTATATATCTGAAACTATTTTCACTGTACAGGAAAAAAGATCTGGAGACATTAAACATCCCTATCTCACACCTCTCTTAATAGGCTGATATTGACCTACTTCATTATCAATCCTTATGGCAACTTGTTGATTCCTATATATGCTTTTTTTTAATAAGTCTAATAAGGAATTTACCTCGAAGTATAATATTTATAGCAATGGCACAAGAACTCTCACCGATAATATTTATCATGGCCATGCTAGTCATTTAGATGAACCTCAGTGAAGAGTGCAGGATGTGGTCACTCAAGGCATTCATGGATAACACAAAAATCCAGGCACCAGGAGAAAGTCACGCCCACATGGCTGGACCAACTGATAGACTGGCGGAGGGTGAGCGTCAAACATTAGAAGTTAAGAAACGTGTCGATCCTTGTCAACGTGTTAGGACAGGAGACAGAATAAGGGGTAAGGACAGATAGGACGTAGATAAGGATCTCTACTAGGGAGTAGATAGAATAGAGACAGACCGCAAGGGATAACTTAAGACAGGACTTAGATGAGGACACGGACGTGTCATAACTAGGACAGTAGCGGGACTAACTCCGAGGATGGGGCGGGGGTTGCTAGTTCACGGGACAACACCTGTAAACAGTGTTAGCAGTAGGACAACCCAAGGTTGACACAGACAGGACTACTGTACTACGTGACGAGTGGGACAGCACGAGGTTTTCCTTACCGCACGAAGTTTAGAACGACAAGGGCAGCGACTGGACTGAGGTTATTCAGACCGGACCCGACAGTCTTCCAGACAGGACGTGTGATTGTTTTCCGAACGCCAATGTGTAGTTTACAAGAGCGCATGTTATAATTCGCGAGTATGAGATTGTATTTGAGTATGTACGGGTTATTGTGAGGAAAGGCGACGTGTATTTCAGTAGGCCATTACCGCCTGATCTTGTGTATGTAAAGATAGCAGGTTCGCCTGCAATACAATAGATTGTCCATTCACACATGAAGTGTCGTTGAGGTGTGAATGAAGTGGACCGAGTGCCTGGATGCAATTTGAGTTGTTGACAATCCTGAAGGGCAAGTTGGTGGCAAACTGAGCAATACCAATAGGGGGAGGGAGGGACTAGTTTAAGTCTCGACCGGTATACTTATTTTAAAAAACTGATATCAGTGCACTCGGGACATTCCCACACATGCTGCACCCCCCTGTTTAACAACCACAGTATAGTTCCTATGCTGAATATAGCTCTAGTAATGTGATTCGCTCCGTGGTTAAGAGGTTACGGACGCGGTTCGTGATTCCGCATACCCACGTTCAAAACACAGCTGCGGGTGATTTAGCAGCAGACCGCCTTGCATTGGCTTTTACGAATTGCTTTGGGTGCCGGTCTTTCAGATAGCAATAGCAAACTACTGAACGTAAACTTGCCAAGACATACAACAATAAAAAAAAATGCTGGTGTTTACTGCAACGTCCTGTAAAGGATATGCAACTTTTGGTTTGAATGTCATTAAACGTCTGCCTAGCTTTTCCTCCGTGTTTTTCACCCGGACCCTCTACTCACTTCCTTGTAAGTTAGTATTTCCAGATATGGATGATTCAGCAGCACTCTCCACCCAATCATATAGAGTCCTCACCGCATCACCTTTATCATAAAGCAGCTCTCTGCCCAGAGGAGCAGCAGCCAATATATCAGCATGTTCATTGCCCCACACACTTGCATGCCCTGGGCAGAAAACTCATGATATGCTCTACATCTGCATCCTTCGAGCGATACTAGCCACTCCACCCGAAACATGCCAGTTTCCGAAGACGAGCAAGGAAACCGTCCACCCACCTCAAATATCTTGACTTGGAATATGTGGCGGTCTAACGCTTCACAACCCAAAGGCAGTATCTGCTTTTTACCTTCAGTATAGGGTACCTCTGCTTAAAAACAGTCGACTTCATTGCACCTGAATTTTATACCATATGGCAGCGCGGAAAGCGCCGCACAAAGCACGAATTCCGTAGCTCAAGCGACGACCCTCAGGAGTCTCCGAAACAATGCACATGAGTCTCCGAGAAAATTGTACTCCTGAACCAAACTGTATATCCCAGAATGGAACCCACGACCTTCACGGAGCGAGAGGCAAGCGGCGTACACACTTCGACATGGAGACTGCGTAAATGTTTGAATATATATGATTTTATATTTCATTATCTATCCCTTGTCTTCTCCGGTGTTTAATGATCAAATTTACCCCTTTTAAATTCGCCGAAACGCTTAAAATATTCGCACGTGAGACTAAAAGCATTTTAATTATTTCTAGAAGTATTTATTATTATTTTAAATTTGATTTTTCCTTCTTTGCAATTTGTTTACCCGCTGTTTTATTTTTGAAACAACTCCCCTCACATAAATGTTGATCCAAAGCGGCAAATTTCCTTTGAGAGTTTCTGCATAATATGTTCCCCTAAAATGTCTCTTTAACACTGAAAAAAAAATGGACTCCCGCATTTTTTAAGTTTCTTTAAATTTCATTAAAAATGAATAAACAAATTAAGTTTCTTGCTTGAAACTCCCTGAAAGCTCAAATGCAGGAATGTGACTCGACTGTCAGTCGTGCTGTCTACACTGATCGTATCCAATCAATCTGGCCAGGTTTCTTTTTCCTTCTAGAAGGTCGACCTTTTCTGGAATTCTCGATCTTAACTTTTTAAGCTGAAATAAATTGTTGTCTACATAATCATCAGCATCGTCGCTGTTGCCATCATCATTGTCATCACCATCATCATCGTTAATATCATTCTCATTATAATCATAAACATTAATATTATTATTATCCATATTAATTATTATTATTGTTCAGTGGTTAGTTCGCTCGCTAGCCGGCCCAGTGCTCACATATTCGAATCTCTACCGAGAAGCACTTTAAAAACTGACTTGGGTTTTCCTCCATCATGTGCCATGCCGATAAGCGTAGGCGGTCATGTTTCGCCATCTCACTCGTGGATCAGCTGCATGTTTCTGTCTCGGCCACGACACATGGCCAAGCTATCCAGGTATTTACTTCTCGGTCTTCCCCTTGGTCTCTTTCCTTCGATCTTGCCAGTTGTCACCAAGTTCTCCAATTCATTTCTTCTCATGACATGCCCAAAAAATTTTGACTGTCTACGTCTAATGTCTCTAATCAGTTTAAAATCTTCATTTGTTTCTTGAAGGACTTGTTCATTGGTATTTATGTTTGTCCACGGTATTCTTTGCATTTTCCCCAAAAACCACATTTCCACAGCTATCAGGTGTTTTTCAGCTTGTCTGCTCATTGTTCGCGCTTCACATCCATACAAAAGTACAGGTTCTATGTAGCACTTCAACACTCTTTTTCTCGTTTCAATTAATACCATTTTATTGGTCAGTATGTTTTTCATCTTGCGAAAGGCTACCTTCACAACGGCAATTCTTGTTCTAATCGCTTCAAGGCATCTCCCATCTGATGTTATGACTGTTCCGAGATAACTGTACCGATTCACTTGTTTGAGAATATGCCCATTTACTTGTATATTACATTGTGGTATTCCTTCTTCCCAGTGACGACCATAGTCTGTGTCTTCTTACAATTTACAGGTCACAGGTTTGAAAGGTTAAATCCTGCTGTCTGGACTCCTCCTTTTGCATAAGCTTCTAGGATGCTGTTTAAATCAGGTGTTTCCAACAACAATTTCTTGTTCTTGCCCATTCTACAAGTCTGTATCCTCTTTCGTTTGGCTCGCCAAAACCATAGTTGCCTACACTGCCTTCATAGCCTGATTTCCTACTTTTGCATTGAAATCACCCATTATGATATTTTCATATCCGTGTAGGCTACATTGGGTGTCAGGTAGTGTCCTGGGAAGTAAAAACGACCGTGGTGATACTCACCCCATTTTCCATCAAGATCCAACTGATCTATATAAATATGGGGCTAACACCATGTAACAAATACACATCAAGATGTGTAAAAGGATGCTATGCTGACGTCTACTTTACTGACTTCATTATTCTTACCCTTATCGTGATCTTTGCTATCATTATTGTCTCTGTCCTTGCTATTCGTCTTGTACTAACATTATTATTAATACCTATATCATGATCTTTATTATCACTATATCACTGTCAATACGAAAGAGTGAACGTATCAATAGTTACTCCTCTAAAACACAATCTTCCTACCAACTCTGTGCTACCGATGCCAAACCTGGATAATGGCAGAAAAAGAAAAAGAAAAATCACAACATAAATGAGATTCCTAAGAAGAATACTCAGTGTATCAAGAAGAGAGAAAATCAGAAATGAGGAAATCAGGACTAAAGTGGGGGTTATAGCAGCGCTAGATTTTATGAGAAGACAGCAAGTCAAATGGTTTGTCCATGTAACTAGGTTACCAACTAACAGTCTACCACATCAAACAATAATGTACAAATCAAATGAAAGCAGAAGAAGGGGCCGACGATGGACAGAGGGAATAGCAGAGTCCATAGGAATCTCGATACATGAAGCCCAAAGCGGGCATTCTACCGCTGTTTATTCTTCACCTCGACACCACAAGATACTAGAGGAACAAGATGGGATGAGATATATAAGTTCTATGTTCTTGCCATTAGTCTTGTACTAACAAAATTATTCATACCGTTATCATGATCTTTATTCTCACTGTTATCCCCGTCCTTGTCATTTGTCATGTACTCCAAAATGCAGCAACATACGAAATCGTCTAAATTGTGTATTTAACATAAACATATATACATATTTCCTGCATCTGCCATACCAACATCATTGGCACCTTGCCGTCTTGACAGACGATAGTTTGTGCTTTAAAAAGGCATAATAACTTTTACATATGGCGGTAGCGAGTGTGACTGATAAGGCCAATTTGCGCTGTAAATGTCCGTTCACAGAGGGTGCATGTGAACACGTGGTCATTTCCACCATCATGCACCATCTTACGTCTCAAACGCTTGATGTGTGACTTTTCTGCAATAATTTTCTCCTTTGACTTTATTCCATTTCTGATATTTGCCCTCCATGCAACACGTTCAGCGGCGACTTGCTCCCAATGTGCATTATCAATGCCTGTATCAATCATGTCCCGCTTACACACATCTTTGTATCGTAGTAGAGGCCGACCCTGAGATCTCTTACCCATCTGTAATTCACCAAAAAAGATATCCTTTGGTATTCTACCATCATCCATCCTCCTAAGATGTCCTATCCATCTAAGTCTACGAAGACTGAGCATGGAATAAATTGTCACACAGCCTGATCTTTCCAATACTTCAGTATTTGTGATTTTGTCTTGCCACTTAATACCAAGAATTCTTCGCAGACACCGCATATGAAAGCTGTTTAAGTTGTTCTCTTGGTGTGAGTAAGTTGTCTAGATGTCACTGCCATAGAGAAGAGTACTAAGGACACAGGCTTGATAGACAAGGACTTTTGTTTTGGCAGTAAGCTTCCTGTTCTCCCAGACTCTTTTTCTTAACCTGTTCATTGTTGTTGCTGCCTTACCAATCCGGATGTTGATTTCCTGATCTAGGGATAATTTGCTATTTACCACTGATCCTAGATATGTAAAATGGTCTACTATCTCTAGTTCGGCGTCATCAATAAAGATTGATGGTACCCCATGTGCACCTTGTGACATAATCTGTGTCTTCTTTTTGCTAATTGTTAAACCAAATTCAGAACAAGCATTGGAGAATGCAGATAGTAGACATTGCAATTCTTCCTCAGAGTGGGTCGTAACTGCAGCATCATCTGCAAAAAGCAACTCTCTGATCAGTACCTTCCTAACTTTGGTCTTAGCCTTCAATCTCTGAGCATTGTAGAGGCCGCCATCTGAGCGTGAGTGAATGTATATACCACCATCCTGATCACGAAATGCATATTTCAGTAGAAGTGAAAAGTATATTACAAAGAGGGTGGGAGCTAGTACACAACCTTGCTTAACTCCACTCTTGATTTCAAATTCTTCAGAAGTTGCACCATCAAACTTGATTATACCCTTCATGCCTGTGTGGAACGATTCCACAATGGACAGAAGAGTTGGTGGGCAGCCAATCTTCTTTAGTGCCTTGAACAGACCCTCACGACTGACCAAATCAAATGCCTTTGTGAGGTCGATGAAGGCAATAAACAGTGGTTGATTCTGTTCACGGCATTTTTCTTGCATTTGTCGCAATGAGAATATATCAGTGGTAGACCGGTTCTGTCGAAAGCCACACTGTGATTCGGGGTAGACTTGATCTCCTAGGACTTGAAGTCTGCGCAGAACAATTCTGGCAAATACATTTCCAACAATACACAGAAGTGAGATACCCCTATAGTTGTTGCAGTCGCTCCGATCGCCCTTGTTCTTGTACAGTGTTATGATGCTTGAATCTTTGAAATCCTGTGGGACTTGTCCTTCACGCCAGCATAGCTCTATTAGCTGGTGGATCTGTAGAGTGAGTGTGTCTTGCCCACTCCTGATAACCTCTATTGGAATCCCATCCTTACCTGGAGCCTTGCCAGATGCAAGTTCATTTATAGCACACTTAACTTCTGTTATGGTGGGAAGTGTGTCCAGGTGGTCAAGAGTTGGTAGAGCCTCTATGGCGTTGAGGGCATCATCCGCTAGTTTGGTCTCACTTGAGTAAAGCTCCAAATAGTGCTCTACCCATTTGTCCATCTGCTGTTTCTTATCAGTGATGATTTCTCCAGTCAAAGTTTTCAATGGTGCACTTCTTTTGATCACTGGACCACAGGCTTTTTTTATTCCTTCATACATGCTTCTTATGTCTCCCTTATCACTTGCGATTTGAATGGACTCACATAACTTGATCCAATAATCATTTGCACACTGCCTGGCAGCCTTTTGCACATCCTTCCTAGCTTGCCTAAGCTCACTCAGAGTGTTACGCGTTGGTCTTTCCTTGTTTCTTAAGAGAGCTTTCTTCTTCTTATCAATCAAGGGCTGCAGAGTCTGGCTGTTGGCCGCAAACCAGTCCTGCCTCTTATGATCCACAGTGCCGTAAACCCCTACGGCAGTTTTATAAAGAGTTTCCTTAATTTGACCCCACTTTTCATTTACTGTACAATTTTCTGGTGTATCAGTGAAAGCGTCTTCAAGTTGCTGTTGAAACTGAAAGCACTTTTCAGGGTCATGAGTGTTAATAATATTAATCCCGAGGCTAGATTTGTGTTTAGCTGTGTAGATTCTCTTTGGTCTCAGTCTAACCCTTGCAACAACCAAAGAATGGTCCGTATCACAGTCAGCAGTGTGGTAACTACGAGTCAATGATATATGGTTCAGATGTTGTCTCCGTGTGATGATGAAGTCCAGCTGGTGCCAATGGCCTGATCTTGGATGTTTCCATGTGACCTTATGCATCTCTTTTGTTTTAAAAAAAGAGTTTGTAACACATAGGTCATTACTGGTGCAATGCTCCAGCAGCCTTTGCCCATTTTAATTCATGCGACCGATGTTGTATTTTCCAAGGCACACTGGCCATGAACTCGAGTCCTTGCCCACACGAGCACTGAAATCACCGAGCATATAAATGTAGTCAGATTTTGGAACTGCCTTGATCACGGAGTCTAACTCCTCATAGAACGAATCCTTCACATCATCAGAGGAATCGAGTGTCGGTGCATATGCAGTAATAATGGTGGCAAACCCACAAGAGGTTGCCAAGCGCAGGGATAATAGTCTTTCATTTCCTCCTGCAGGAATTTCAATCATTCCCAGTAGCGAATTCTTCACTGCAAAGCCCACACCGTGTTGCCTTTTTTCTGCCTGCCCTCTACCCTTCCAGAAAAAGGTGTAGTTGTTTTCCCTGAGTGACCCTTCCTCAGCGAGGCGAGTCTCCTGCAGGCCAGCAATATCAATGTTTAGACGATTGAGTTCAGCATCAATCACAGCCGTTTTTCTCACATCGTCAATATTGGTCAAGTCAGTGGAAAATCCTGGACACATGGTTCTCACGTTCCAGGTTGCAAGCCGTAGCTTGAGGTTTCTATTTTTATTTTTGTTTGTACCTTGTGCATTGGTTTTACAGCCTGCGATTCAGATTTTGTCCTAGCCCCAAGCACCCATTGAAGCAGGCAGGCTGTGGCGGATCAGCACCCAATTGGCTGCGGGCTGCCCAGCTTGAGGCGGGCGGTAGCTGATCAGTGACACCTATAGGTGTCTCTCACCGTCAGAGGCAACGCTTGGCGCCCTATGTCTACGCCAACTGACAAGGACTTATAACCCGTAACAGTTGCCTCTCGCTTTGATTCCGAGACCAGTTAAGACCAGGGATGGAGTTATTGCCTCTCCATAGCACAAAGCCTGGGCTAAAATATAGAGATCATGTGTTGCCCATGCAGCATGATCCCTCTCTCTGCCTGCCTAGTTTACTCCAGAGGAAAGGTAACACCCCTACATCTGGAACAAGACAAGCTGCAGAAGCTGCCGGATCAGCAAAGCAATGCTCTAACTGTCCGCCTGTCGGAGCTTCGATCCTAGACCAGTCGCCAACCAAGGCTTAGGGCCTGGTCTGCCCTGCCATGACATTTTGTCTTTAGCTTGCATTTCCTCGCACCAGGATAAGGCTTGTACCCTCCCAATTGCGCTCTTCCGCCCGAAGCCGTTGGCACAATGTGGGGTGTCGGGTTTGGTAAGCGCCGCCCAACGTTCAGCGCTAACAGAAACCAGGTAGTACCGTCTACTGTTATACGGTAGCTCAGTCATATCTGACTAAGACCTGATACCAACATCATTGCTAAGATAAACTGGGATAGGATGAGAAAGGAAGACTAAGCCCAACACGCCATTGAGAAGAGCTGATTATGCTACCGATCCACCACCAAAACAGACATTTCTTCTTCGTCTTCTTCTTCGTCTTCTTCTTCTTCTTCTTCTTCTTCTTCTTCTTCTTCTTCTTCTTCTTCTTCTTCTTCTTCTTCTTCTTCTTCTTCTTCTTCTTCTTCTTCTTCTTCTTCTTCTTCTTCTTCTTCTTCTTCTTCTTCTTCTTCTTCTTCTTCTTCTTCTTCTTCTTCTTCTTCTTCTTCTTCTTCTTCTTCTTCTTCTTCTTCTTCTTCTTCTTCTTCTTCTTCTTCTTCTTCTTCTTCTCTTCTTCTTCTTCTTCTTCTTCTTCTTCTTCTTCTTCGTCTTCTTCTTCTTCTTCTTCTTCTTCTTCTTCTTCTTCTTCTTCTTCTTCTTCTTCTTCTTCTTCTTCTTCTTCTTCT
>JACEFZ010020719.1:327500-370000 GCA_014155875.1 Cepaea nemoralis | reverse complement strand
CATCTACACTAGTGGGTACATTCCTAGTGACTTATTAAACTCCATCTTTATAGCTCTACCGAATAAACCAGACGCTTTAGAATGTAAAGAGCATCGTACAATAAGTCTTATGAGTCACATGACAAAGCTGTTACTCAGAATTATTATGAAAAGAATAAAAAACAAGATTAAACCAGAAATTGGTGATGAACAATGTGCGTTTGTGGATGGAAAGGGCACAAACAACGCTATATATATTCTCAGGACACTCTTAGAAAGAGCTATAGAAGTAAAAACAGATCTGTACTTAGTGCTTCACAGACTACACAATAACATGTGACAATGTGAAGCATGAAGCATTAATACAATTACTAGAGTAAATGAACATTGACGACAAAAGATCTGCGAATAATAAAGAACATAAATTGGCAGCAATCAACAGCCATAAGAATCAACAGGGTCGCAGAGGTGTTTCCAAGGCATCAGGGCCAGGTTTTATACTGGTCAAGACCTACCAACACGTCCTAGTCGTGCGTCCTGGGCAACAGGTCCCTTCGGGGTCCTGGATAACGTAGTAGGATCGCTGATTTTTCCGAAGTCGGAGAGTATCTGCCTGCACGGCGAGGAACCACCAGTCTGCACATCAATAAGCCAGACATGGGACAACGGATACTCACGCAAACCTCAGGTCCTGTATGACATCACACTGATGTTGGACAACAGGATGTCTTCATCCGACATACAGGACTTCACGCTGGAGTTCACAGCCAGCGAACGCAAACAAGCAAGCAAGCAAGAATCAACAACCTTGTAGGAATATTTTAGTGAATAAAAAAGGGCGTCAGATAAGGTTGTGTTCTTATTTGTTCTCATTGTTCAGTGAATATATAATGAGATCTGCAGAAAATATGTCAGGGATCCTAGTTGGTGGACATAATGTAAATAACTTGCGTTATGCTGACGACACCGTCTTAATAGCAACAAGGCAGAACGATCTACAGGCAATGATAGATAAAGTGGTTGTGGAGAGTGACAGAATGGGCCTTAGTTTTAATAATAGAAAGACAGAAGTCATGGTGATATCAAAGAAAAAAAAAGATTGTACCTAAATGTGCAGTTAAAGCACAGGACGTTATTTTGGGGCAAGTGCAGCAATTCAGATATCACACCGCTCACATGGTTTTCTTAGTTAGTTAGTTAGTTAGTTAGTTAATTAGTTAGTCGACAGATCATCCTCATTGCATATCGAACCATTCAGTCCATAAGTGCTCGGATTCTCTCCTCAGCAAATCCAGCAGCCTGTAGCGGCTCACGACCCCAGTTCTGTGTTGGTTTAATACTCTTTTTTGGCTTCCTGCGTAGTGTTCTTGTTTGGCTACACCTCTTTTAAATTGCTGTTCTCGCAGCCTGACCATGGTTGTAGATTCCCAGTCATCGCTTGGTTCTCGTAAACGACTTCCTTCTCGTAGAGCATTCAGAATGTCTGCCTGGTCCATGGCTCGTCCGCCTTCCACAGTAGCCCTACCTGCAAGCCTGTCAGCCTGCTCATTCCCCTGTACACATGTTTTTTTCTTGACACTCAAAAAAGTTTAGGAGAGATAAGTACATTTGAGAGAACACCAAACAACAGTTAAATTTAAATCTATAGACTAGACTCGAATACCTCTCCTCGCGAAAGACACGTGAGTACTTTGGCTGTCGACCAGTCACATACTGGCGCCTTTTAAAGAATAAGATGTTCTTTTAGATCAGTGGTTCTCAACCGGTGGGGAATTTTAGGGTTTCCCGGGGGGGGGGGGGGGGGAATTAAGATTATTTCAAGATCGCATTAACACAAGAACCAGTTACTTGATATTGTTTTTCCTTCTAAATTTTACCGTTCTGTACTTCTCGCCCTAATGAAATTCGTTTTATAACGTAAGTAGACCCGCAAATCACGTTTTATGTCGATGTCTAGACTTGTTCTAGTATGTGTTATTAAATTTAGCTTCCATTTTTATGTATATATGTAAGGGTGGGGTGGGGGATTTATAGGGAGGAAATTCGAAAGGGAGTGAATGACGTTCTGAACATATAGTAAAGGGGGGGGGGCATGGGCCAAAAAAGTTTGAGAACCACTGTTTTAGATGTATATGTATATGTGGACTTTTGCTTCAATATAGCGGTTAGGCTGTTGAACTGTTAAGACCTCTGAGTGTTTTTGCTTCTGGCTACGGGTTGCTTACTCATTTTCGTCATGTTGGACGGTAGTAAATGGTTCTGTCGCCCTGCTACTGAGTTAAGTGCGTGGAGCGACACTGCGGGATATGGATTTCATGTGGAATGCATTTATATTTGTCAGCGGTTGTTTGTATTGTGAACTGCATGTTCAGAAAAATGGGGGCCGGCCGGTTGCTGAATAAGCTTGTTTTGCCTTATGCAGTAATGTGGGTGCAACTGCTGGTGTTCTAGTGGTGACGTCATAAGGACAGATTAAAGATGGCCACCCCACGTTTGACATTCACCAAAGAGGAGCAGCGTTCTGTTATCCATGGTTTATGGTTAGTATGGTGATGCATGCCTGTCAGTCCAGCAAGTGTGTGTATGAGTGGAGTAGGAAGTTTCAAAACGGCTTGATTTCTGTCAGGCACACCGAGTAGTGACCCCAGAGTTGTTACACATGCGACTAAGATACATTTGTTTTCGGCAGGCATCCAAACAGGAGGACTAGCAATGAGCGCAATGGTGACTACATCGAAAAGTGATGCATTTGTTCTTTACTTTTTCATAATATATTCAAACATACACACACATACACGCACGCACGCACGTGCACACGCACGCACACACAATCTCTTAAGGTTTTCACTTGAAGCACTCTCTTATATAGCGGAAACCTGATACTGTTATAGACTAATGGGCACTATGTAAGGCTGATGTAGTCACTATCACACTGGTTACCTTTTAGCATGAACAATAGCAGTCTTCAGTGATTAGCTCGCTTGCTTGCCGCCCAGTGGCCATGTATTCGAATCCCCACGGAGAAGCACTTTTAAACATTGACCTGAGCCTTCAGGTCAATCCTGTCTAAACTGAGTGTCGGGAAGTGTACTAGGAAGCAAAGGCAGGCTGTGTGATATTTACAGGTACAAATTTTAAACTGGATCTACCTGGGAACCCAAATCAATTTTTTTAAAAATATCCGTCTCGGTGGTGATTTAAATACATTACCACCGGGCCTTCTGATATCAACCTCTTCAGTATTTACGTACCTTTCGTATCTGGCCTAGAGGTTAGCGACTTTTCTCCGTAATCTCGTATACTCTCGTAAGTAACGTGACAACAGTGAGAATCAGCAGTGGTTCGAATCGCGTCGGTAACTTACGGGGTATGTGAGCCGGCCGCTCAGAAAGCAATGGCAAACTACTGAGCATAATCTTGCAAAGAAATCAACAATCAGCTGAAAGATGCTGATGCTGATGTTGACAGCAATGTCCTGTAAAGGATATGCAACCATTTTGTATCATATGCAAGACAACATTGTTTCCTCTTCGTCCTATTCCTCGTTCGCACTCAGACCTTCACGCTAATATATCCAGTAAAAGCAGTAGCTGGTGTCAGGTTCATAACATTTGCACGCAGTTTTTAGTAGCAGGAAATTGACGGTGATCATATTTGTTTACGTTCATTAGTGCAGGCGGGGCAGGACTGTAGTTACATGTGGTGTGCCCTTTGCTGGACGCTGCGACCAACCCTAGGTTGATTTTATAGGCAATATTATAGTCTGTATTCATTAGGGGCAGTGAACGCGTTTCACAATCCGTTATCAGTTATCAGTTGAGGTATCTTCATTGCACTCTGGACATGTCCATAGGTGCTCAGATATGCATATGCCAGCATATGCATCAGCGTCCGGTGGCTAATAGTGCCAGTTCTGTGTTGGTTGACGAGGCGCTTTGTTTTCCCGATGTACCTCTCGCGTCTGGCTGTGCCGATTCTTACTCCCAAGTCTTTCATCCTGGACAGTGATGTGGATTCACTGACGTCAAAGTCCTCTGTTCTCGCCATATCTTTGAGGACGTTAATAACATCGGCACGATCCATGGGCTGGCCATCTACAGGTGGTGCAGAGCCAGCCAGTTTATCAGCTCGTTTATTTCCCTCGAATTCACAATCCGTTGCTTAGGAGTAGTGAAAGCGTTTCACAATTTGTTGCCTTGGAGCAGTGAACGTGTTTCACAATTTGTTGCCTTGGAGCAGTGAACGTGTTTCACAATTTGTTGCATTGGAGCAGTGAACGTGTTTCACAATTTGTTGCATTGGAGCAGTGAACGTGTTTCACAATTTGTTGCATTGGAGCAGTGAACGTGTTTCACAATTTGTTGCCTTGGAGCAGTGAACGTGTTTCACAATATGTTGCATTCTAGCAGTGAGCGTGTTTCACAATTTCCCGACATACAGGTGATTTGGAAGTATACCGTCTTCCGTTGATTTCGATGGTATGGGCGTCTGTCTTTCAGAAAGCAATGGCAAACTACTGAGCTTACACATTTCCTAATAAATCACACACAGCACACCCCCCCCCCCCCAAAAAAAAAAATAAAAATAAATAATAATAAATAAATAAATAAATAAAAATAAATAAAAATTGCCGGAATTAATTGTGACGTTGTGTAAAGGCCATGCACTAACTTTGTTTAAAGTTTTCCGTTGCTTTATGAACGAGAATCAACGTTCAATTTCAATCGACAAGTGTAAGAAATGAACTCAATACTCTTAAATCAGTACACATGACGTTTACGTTAAGCGCTCATAACCTTTCGGCCTCACAGATCCTATAAATGTATTGATTTCTTTATAATAACGGCCTCAGTTCTTTCTTCGTAGCAACAAGCAAGCACATGATGCAGCTGACATCGTGGCTGTTTACAAAACAACACAACGCAACATCCAAGTGAAAGACGGCCTGTTGTTAGTGATTTGGCAGTTTAACATGTCGAAACTAGTGATTTCTTCAGGAATTCACATGGAGCAATCTCTGGCTGTGGGGTTACAGCACTTTCTCTCTGTAATCCCGTTTATCACGCAGAGTCTCGCAGCGGAGCGAGAGCTGAGGCGGTTCGACCCCCGCTCGTGACTTGCGGGATACTGAGCCGGCCGCTCAGAAAGCAATGGCAAACTACTGAGCGTAATCTTGCCAAGAGATCAACATACAGCTGAAAGATGCTGGTGTTGACAGCTAAGTCCTGTAAAGGATATGCTAAAAAAAAAAAAAAATGACGAGTGATGTTTCGCTGGCACAGGAATGAAGCAACTATGAGGCGGCCAGTTGCTATGGATTTGGAATCGTACGACAACTGATACTACGACAACATGTATGAACACACATGCCAAATAGTCCGTTTCAGATTGCATACAATTTTAAGTAAGACATGTGCCAGATAATATTTTATTGAACGTCCAAAATGAAATGTGCAATGAAAAGCCATGTCCACATTTGAATTTGAGAGAACATTTTTAGATTAAGCTGAAAACATGCATTCCTACAATGATCCGATCCCTATAATCATAACTAAAGTCTGTCGTTGTTGGGATGTTGTTAAAAATGATGATACTGATGTCTATGATACTAACTCATTCAGAACGGAAGGTCTTTCAAATGAACTTCAATGAGTCCCGCTTTCACTTAACGTCTTTCAACAGACGTGTTCTGTGTCGGATGCAGTATTTTCCACTCTAGAACGTGACTCCCGCGTGTGGCAGCGACTTCTGTATTCATGTAGAACCAGGTAAAGCACATACACATGTTGCATGTTCTTTGCAGGTCAGGGTCATCAACCTCAGGTTGATTTTTCTAGGCATTTTTTACGTTTAGTAGTTTGCCATTGCTTTCTGAACGAGAAGGCAAAGTTTAAGCCAAACTGACCGGCGTAAGACACAAACCCTCTACACATCAGCGCAAGGAAGTTTAAGAACGAGTGCTCTTAACCTTTCGGTCACGCTGACCCCTAAATCCCCCACTCGACGTTAAAATCCCATGGTTCCGGTCTTGGAAGGCCAAAGAATAATTCCCTATTGACCTATCAATAACTGCACAACGGAAAAGTTAAGTAAATACGAAATATCACTTGAAAGATGCTCCTTAAAAATTAATATTCAAAAAGCTTACACGTTGATTTGTTACTTCTTCATATCATAATTGCTTAAAATCTTCACACGTGAGACTATCATAATCAAAACACTTTCGTTTTCCTCGATTCTTTCAGTGCCACGCATTTACTATTATTACCCAGTTTCTTCTAAAAGTTATTCCTTAAGTGTCAGACATTTATGACTTTTACCCAGTCTCTGCTAAAGGTTATTCCTCCTGTGTCAGAGGATATTATTTTTACCTAGTGTCTGCTTAAGATTATTCTTTCAGTATCAGACAGTTATTACTTTTACCCAGTGTCTGCTAAAGGTTATTCCTTTAGTCTCAGCCAGTTATTACTTTTACCCAGTCACTGTGGGGCTGAGTGGTCTCGGGGTATGGTGTCCACCTCGAATGCTGGAGGTCCTGGGTTCAAGCCCCGGTGAGGGCTGGGATTTTTTCACGTGGACGTCTAGTAATACAATTTCCCCTGGTCTCTGGGTAGTGAGATCGGACGTCCGTGTGTAATGTTGCACACGTAAAATATCCCTCGGCAGTTGGAAATCGAAAAAGAGTAGCCTAACGGTGGCTGCCCGGGCAAATTTGAGTTAAAAATCTACCCGAAGTATTTTCAGGAACCTCCCCGGTATTACGGAGTTCGTGCACCGTGATTCTCCGGACTCAGGCTTGAGTTAGGAGTAGAACGGAGCACTTATGGGTTACACCCGTGTGCCATGTTGTTGATCCGTCGACTAAACTAAACTAAACCCAGTCTCTGTAAAAGGTAATCCTAAGACTGCATTTGAGGTGTGGAGGGTTAGTTTGCTGCTCGACCATCTTTACTTTGCACGAAACTTTCCTGTATCCGTTTCAGGCTGGATCGTCCAGGGCCATTGCTTTGGCTGGCAAGTCTATGTTAACTGTTAGCTTACAGGTTTCTGTTCCTTTAACATATGAAGATGATTATTGTAACTCATCTTGGCTTGGGATAGGAAGAGTTAAAAATTAAGAACACAGATGACAGACGGCTTTGTAGAGAGCCTGGACTTATGACTTTAGTGATATACAAATAAGTCTTCAACCAATCAGGAATCGGAAGAGAACCCTTAAACAAGATCAAGGCTTCGACAAATACACTATCTGTGCACATAAAGCAAGTTGCAATCCCTTTACATGACTTGGCAATCAGACCTAACATTTTTTTTTATGTGGCCGTTTGTGATTTACTTGACAATTTGTTACGTTCAGTAGTCTGCCGTTGCTTTCTGAACGACTGGCGCCTCATGTCATCGAAATCATCGCAACACGGTCTGCTTGCAAATCACCTGTAGCTGAATTCGAACCTTCGACTTGGAATGTTCGGGAATTTGAAACGCGATTACTGTACCGAGGCCACAGCGCCGACTTGAAGCACACAAAGCTACACAATACCCAGCCGAAAACCACACTGAAGGTAAATATGGAAGGCAAACGACAGGAGAAGACAGTGGTTTATATAAGTTGATAGGGTCAAGAGATGGACTGGAAGGAGGAGGACAACGGGGCGTGTGTAGGTTGATAACAGCGAAAGATAGACAGGAAAGGGAAAACCATTTGTTAATAGACAGGAAAGAGGATAACCATTTATTACATAGATGATAACTCCTAAAGACGAACGGGAAAGAGGATAACATTTGGTTATATAGGATGATAACCAACCTCTACATACGAAAGGGAAGGGTATAACAGTGATGTCGTCTAAAAACGGACTGAAAGAGGAAGATAACGAGGCGTGTGTAGGATGATATCCTCTAAAGACAGACTGACAGAGAAATACAACATTATATACTACTTCTACTTTTGAGAAGAGCGCGCCACATCTAGTTATTTACCTCAAAATTCAGTGCGTCGGAGTTCGGAAAGCATTTGTGTAAGTTTTGCTTCCACTAGACTAATTAATTGTTAGGGTCATTAAATATTAGATTAAGTAATTGTTAAGTCCATTACATTTTAGATTAAGTTATTGTTAGGTTCATTACATCTTAGGCTAGTTAATTGTTAGGTTCGTGAAATCTCAGACTAATTAATTGGTTTGTTCATTAAATGCTCGGTTTGGAAGAAAAATGTTAGCTGCATATCCTTTACAAGAAGTCTCAGTCAACCCTAACATTTTTTGGCTCTTTGTGATTTCATGGCAAGTTTACGTTCAGTAGTTTGCAATTGCTTTTTAAACGACCGGCACTAATACCATTACATGAAAACCAATACAAGGCGTCTGCTTCCAAATCACCCACAGCTGTGTTTCGAACGTGGTATGAGGGATTACAAATTACGTTAGTAACCCCTCCGCCACAGAACAGGCGAATTGTTTAAATATTAGGTTAATTAACTGTTAGGTTAATGCAATTTTAGACAAATTAACTGTTAGGTTAATGAAATTTTAGATAAATTAACTGTTAGGTTAATGAAATTTTAGACAAATTAATTATTGGGTTAACGAAATTTTAGACAAATTAACTGTTAGGTTAATGAAATTTTAGACAAATTAACTGTTAGGTTAATGAAATGTTAGACAAATTAACTGTTTGGCTAGTCACAGATTAGATTAGTTGAATATTGGATGAATTGAATATCGAATTAATTGATCATCAAATTACAATTCTTTTCTGAATAATACACTCTTAATGTTTTTTAAAAAAAAAACTATTATTATAAATGCATATTTATGAAAATGTAACCCGGGGCGATTTAAAAAAAAAAAAAAGGATCGGGGGTGTGGCAATGGTGTCCACAAGTTTCTTGACTACTAAAACAGCGTCGGGGCCGGGGGTGGGTCACAAAAGGTGGGAAACACAGTTCTAGAACACTGTCGAACAATTTCAGAAAGTTATCAAAACGAAAACAATAACACAGGGATAACACAAAGGAATACTGATCTAGTTAGACGTAGTCCGATGGATGTGAGTTATTATTTTGTTGTTGATGTCCCGCTGATAAGGACTTATGCCGAAACATTCACATGGATCTTTTTTTCTCTTTCCACCCGTCGAGCTTCTTAGTGATATTTTGTTTTTATTTTGACTCGAAATCAACTAAAATATCATATACTAAAGAGTTCACACTGGTTTTGTTTGAAATCAGATAAAATATGTGCATGACTAAATCGTTCAGGCTGGTTTTGCTTGAAATTAACTAAACACACAAATCACAACCACACCTGGGAAGTCACATAATAATTCAGTCTACACCCACAAACAACTTCGTAATGAATGAGTTAATAGATGATTCTAGAATTTATGTTTTTCTTTTTTGTTTCTTTCTTTTGGGCCATTTAAAAAAAAAAAACAACTGAAAGTTTATAAATAAATATGTGAAAGGTGACAGCATTTACGTTGACGAAACCCCAAAGACCCCAGTTGTCAGACTGATGTGGCGACCCCGAAACTTCCAGACATCCTGGCTTAATGACTTGCAGCGTTCACACATTTCTTGATCCTGAAACCGAACGAAAAAAAAAAATAAGTTGAAGCAATGGAGAGATCAGTTTGATGATAACTGTGTGAAATAAGCTTGATATCTTTTTTTTTTTTTTTTACAACTTCTGCTTAATTCATTAGCTGCGTGATTATTCGGAAGTGTGTATTGGATTATTCTCTTGACCGCTAGTCCGAACTTTCACCATAATGATTCTGTTTCGTAAATGCTTATATGGTGCATGAAACCAATCTGATGATTACAATAACAGGGAAGTAAATAACTTTTGTAGTAAACGTATATAGATAATTCTTTGTCTCTTTCCTCTTCCTCTCCCCTTCTCATCCACATCTTTCCCCACTCCCTCATCCTCGTCCTCCTCCTCCTTCTTCTTGTTTGTTATGCATCTATTCCAAAGAATGGGCTTCGGGCAGAGGAGCGCAACTGGGAGGGTACAAGCTTTATTCTGGTGTGAGGAAATGCAACCTAAAGACTAAATGTCGTGGCAGGGCAGACGTAGCCTTAAGCCTTGGTTAGCAAATGGTCTAGGATCAAAGCTCCAACAGGCAGACAGTTAGAGCAATGCTTTGCTGACCCGGCAGCTTCTGCAGCTTGTTTGGTTCCAGATGCCTTGGTGTTACCTTTCCCGTGGAGTAGCCTAGTCAAGCCGAGAAAGGGATAATGCTGCATTGGCAAGCATGGTCTCTATAATTCAGCCCAGGCTTTGTGCTATGGGAAGCACAATATACCAAACTCTGTCAAGACGGCATGGCGCCAGTACAGTACAGCGCTTTAGACCACGAAGCATTAATTTCTCTCCGTTTGTTCCTGCATTTTCTGCTAGCTTATCTTTCCAGTCGTTACGAAGTTCCCTAATGCCGCTCTTATTATCGTAATTACCAAAGAACACTGTTAGGCTCTCTTTTCTAGTTGTGTTTAATGCACAATAGGAGGAAGAACCGCGGCAGAGGTCGAAGTAGAGACATGCCTCTCCAAATCGCCACTGGCACTATACATAGTCATAGTCTTCGACATCTTCTGGGAGAGACAGAACACGCGTGGACGTGACCCGATTGTTGAGATGTCGGTATTTGATGATATTTTTGTAACTTTCATTTAATACCATCACATCCACGATCATAAATCTAATTTAATACCTACACATCCACGATCTTAAATTCAATTTAATAGCATTACATTCACGATAATAAATTCAATTTAATACCTTCACATCCAAGATCATAAATCCAATTTAATAGCATCACATTCATGATCATAAATTCCATTTAATACCATTAGTAGTAGTAGGCCTCTTTCAGTCCTGAAGGACTATAGAGTTGTGCCGCTTGGGAGGTGCCTGGCAGCACCGCTGGTGACTGTATAGTCCAATTCGAGAATGACAATCTCTGTCACAGTTTCCGCATCTGTGAGACGAGACAAGTCCCGCAGTAAGTGACTGCTCTTTGAGCCTGTGCCGTCTCTCCTCAGTTTTTTGGATCTGATTGCGCTCAAAGAGCACCAGTCCGTTTCGTACATCTCTTCTCCAGGAGCATCTGTCTGTTGCAACTCTCTCCCACGTGTCTGGATCTATTCCAATGGTTTTCATATCTTGTTTACACACATCCCTATATCGCATTTGGGGTCTTCCGGTTGGCCTCTTTCCTGTGGCTAGTTCTCCGTAAAGGAGATCTTTGGGAATACGTTCGTCCTCCATTCGAGATACGTGGCCCAACCACCGGAGGCGTCTCTGCTTGAGGAGGGTGTGCACTGTGGTAATATCTGCTCTTTCAAGCACCTGTTTGTTTGTTATGTGGTCTTTCCATGTTATGCCCAGGATACGTCTCAGACATCTTATGTGGAAGGAATTCAACTTCCTTTCCTGTCTTGAGTACAGGGTCCAGGATTCAGACCCGTAGAGTAGTGTGCTAACAACACAAGCTTTATATACTTGAGCTTTTGTACGCTCTGTTAGTCTATTATTCTCCCAAACTCTTTTAGCTAGCCTGGAAAATGTTGTGGCTGCCTTTCCAATGCGTCTGTCGATTTCTGTCTCTAATGAAAGATTATCTGATATTGTCGATCCCAGATACACAAAATCGTGGACGACTTTCAATTCATAATTAGAGATTTTGATTGACGGAGGCGCATCAGCATCTTGTTCCATCACCTGTGTTTTATTTAGGCTAATGGTGAGCCCAAAGTCTTTGCAGGCAGCTGCAAAACGATCTATGAGCCTTTGGAGATCTTCTGCTGTATGAGTAGTCAGTGCTGCATCATCTGCAAAAAGTAGTTCTCTTACGCATCTTGGTCTTATTTTGGTCTTTGCCTTGAGTCTTGATGGGTTAAAAAGTTTGCCATCAGATCTTGTGTGGAGGTATATGCCTTCAGTGGCAGTCCCAAATGCTTGCCTTAAGAGAACAGCAAAGAAGATACCAAAGAGTGTAGGAGCAAGCACGCATCCCTGCTTTACTCCGCTGCTGATGCTGAATGACTGGGATGTTGAGCCGTCAAATAAAATGGTCCCCTGCATGTTTTCGTGGAATGATTTCACGAGACTAAGAAGGGTGGGTGGACATCCAACCTTTTCAAGGACCTTAAAAAGGCCGCTTCTGCTCACGAGGTCAAATGCCTTTGTGAGGTCGATGAAGGCTATATATAATGGCTTCCTCTGTTCTCTGCACTTCTCTTGGAGCTGCCGGAGTGAGAAAATCATATCGATGGTGGACCTGTTGGGTCTAAATCCGCACTGCGATTCGGGGTAGATTCTTTCAGCAAGAATGTGTAATCTTTTAAGGATTACTCTGGCAAAAATCTTGCCTGTAATGCTGAGAAGGGAAATGCCGCGATAGTTGTTGCAGTCGCTTCTGTCGCCTTTGTTTTTATAAAGGGTAACGATGTTTGCGTCTTTCATATCTTGTGGTATTGATTTTTCTCTCCAGCAGAGCTGTAATATTGCATACAGTTCTGGGATGATTGTTTCTTTGCTACATTTTAAAATTTCAGGTGGAATACTATCTTTTCCAGGTGCCTTGCCGGATTTGAGAGAGTCTAGTGCTTCGCTGATTTCTGTGAGGCAAGGTTCGTTATCCAAGGCATGCATGGCGGACTGTTGATCGATGGCTTCCAGAGCTTCTTCGCTGACAGTGTTATCCACTGAGTATAGCTCTGAGTAGTGTTCTACCCAGCGATCCATTTGTTTCGCTCGATCTTTTATGATTACCCCCTCAGTTGATCGTAAAGGGGCCATCTTATTTTTTGATGGACCGACAGCTTGCTTGATGCCCTCATACATTCCTCTTATATTTCCAGTGTCTGCACAAGTTTGAATTTGAGCAGAGAGCTGTAGCCAGTACCTGTTCGCACATCTTCTTGCCATCTGTTGTACTCTATTTCTGGCCGTTCGCAATGCCTGCAGTGTTTTCTCTGAAGGTGATGTTTTATACATCGAGAATGCATGTCTCTTTATCTCCAGGACTGGGAGCATCTCTTCAGAGTGTGCTTCAAACCAGTCGGTTGACTTAGTTTGCTTCTTGCCAAATGTTGATAGTGCTGTATTGTAGATGGTGTCGCGAAAATGACTCCATCTCTCGGTGGAATCTCCGTCTGTGGGGCCGGGCAGAGTATCCGCTAGAGCCTGCATGAATTTGTTGACCTTCTCTTTATTTTGGGTGCCACTGGTGTCAATGCGTGGTCTTCCTTCTGTTCGGCTTCTGTAGATTCTCTTGGGCTTTATCTTCACCTTGCTGGAGACGAGTGAATGGTCGGTGTCGCAGTCAGCACCTATGATAGCTGCGAGTCATCCGTACATTGCGGAGGTTGCTGCGTTTAGTGAGCACCAGGTCGAGTTGGTGCCAGTTCTTTGATCTGGGGTGCCTCCATGACACCTTGTGTTGAGGTTTCGTGTCAAAGAAGGTGTTGGTCACGCACAGATTATGGTGGCTGCAGAATTCCAAGAGACGTTGTCCATTGTCATTGATCTTCCCAACGCCAAACTGTCCTAGACATGAAGGCCAAGATTCGTGGTCGGAGCCAACCCTGGCATTGAAATCCCCCAGGATAAAAAGATGTTGTTTCTCTGGTGTTTCACTGACTTCTTTGCTAAGGTCGTCATAGAACTTGTCTTTAGATTCTGATGCTGCAGTTAGTGTTGGGGCGTAAACGCTTATAATACTAACTGGGCCTGCCTCTGTCTGGAGTTGGAGCTTCAATATTCTTTCAGTGCCATCACTTGGTGGTATGATGGAATTGAGCAGCTTGTTTCTGATAGCGAAGCCAACTCCATGCTCCCTGGTCTCTCCGCACGGCTTGCCATGCCAGTAGAAAGTGAAGTCCCTCTCCTTGATGCTTCCAGATTCTTGGAGTCTGGTCTCTTGCAGGGCGACAATGTCTATCCCCAGTCTTAGTAGTTCGTTGTTTATCACTGCAGTTTTGCGGGCATCCACAATCTCATTTAGATCGTCTGAGATGCCAGGGGTCATGGTTCTTACGTTCCATGTTCCCAGCCTTAGGGCCGGTTGTTTTGTTTTTTTCTTGCTTGCTAGGTGTATAGATTGCGGTCCATGTGTCAGGATTTCCCCTAAGCTCCACACACCCTCAGGAGCAGATGAACCGTGGCGAGACAACACCTTATTGACTGGGGGCTGCCCAGCTTAGGCGGGCGGTAGCTGTCTAGTGAGATACGATGATCTCTCCCACCGTCGGAAGTAGCCCCTGGCGCCTTGCTCTACGCCAATCGAGCATTAAGACTTATAACCGGCAAATGCTAGCTTCCCGTGTTGTGTCACCGCTTTACGCGGTGCTGAAGTGACCTCTTCAGGGCACAAGCCTGGGCAATGGAAATCGGAGAACCAGCTGTTGCCCAGTAGCAGGTTCCCCCTCTCCACGTCGCCGATGTTGACCAAGGGAAAGGCAGTAGCCAATGCAACTTGGCATCGGTGCCGTCGCAGGAGTTGCCAGAACTATGTTGTTTACAACATGGAACTGCCTTAGGGACTCCATCTCCGGATTTGTCCTCAGGGTTTACTCCCGAAGCCTTTCCCATATGGGTATACCCGCAAGGCAGCGGAGGTTTGAGATTTAGAGTTCCCTCTCTTAGAAGAGATACCAACCAAGGCTGACGAGCCTCCTCTGCCCGGGAATCAATAAGGAGGGAAGTCTACCATTCTTCCTTCCTGGCAGTGACCATACTGATCGGATGACCGTAGCCATTGTCTCTACTGAGAGATCCTCTGCCCACCGTCACTGACTTGAAACCATAACCAACAACTATCTGTCGGCTGCTCCCAAGTCCAATCCACCACCTGCTCTCATGGCTTCACGTTACCCTGTTGGGGGGGCTAAACGGGTACTCCACCTTGCCCAAGGGTGTCCCGTAGGCTAGCGGAGGGAAGGAGGCACCTTACTTCTCCTTTGATAGGGTATACCCCTACCCCGCTACCCGGATAATACCATTACATCCACGATAATTCACTTAAATTTAATACCATCACATCCACGATCATAAATTCCACGTAATACCACAACTTCCACGATCACAAATTCCATTTAATACCATCACATCCACGACCATGAATTCCATTTAATACCATCACAGCTTTGAGAAGTTCGTTACTCTCCTGTACACACCAACAGAGTATTCCCACAATTGTAACATTCCTATAATATCACACCCACGACAAGACTGTAACATTCCTTTAATATCATCAAGCCAAAAGGAGGTCAGCAGGCCTAATGGATAAGATCGCTGTCTTAAACACCCGGTGCGCTGATGTCCAGGTAGCGGGTTCAACCCCTACACCGGTCTGTAGGACTAAAATGTTGACTTCTCGTCCTTTACTTGGGGACGTAAATTACAAGTACCACTGAAGTCGGAGTGGGTTCGCCTGATGGCGAGGGACACTGGTAATAGGGAAAGCTAAGTCACAGGCAAAAATCAGTCCAGTGCCCTAGAAGTGGTAGCATGTGTGCGAGCTAGGCTTCAGCTCAAAGCCAGCGATCGCCAAAATAAATTATGCCAAGGACAAGGTCGTAGTTCTATAAATATCAGCATATCTCAAGATGAGATCGCAATGTTGTCATACAAATCATTATACACATGACAGTGTCATCATCATCATCATGGGCGTTGCAGATAAGCGTGGGAAGTCATGTTTCGCCAGCTCACACAATCACGAGCCTTATTTAAGTTCCGTGTTCTTGTCTCGATCTGCAACGGTATCTCACACAATCACCATTCTTGTATTAGTTCCGTATTCTTGTCTCGACCTGCCAATCCACCTAGCATTCCAGACATTCACTTCTCTGCCACCCCATTGTTCTTTCCCCCCTCTTGCCAGTTGTCTCCAAGTTCTCTAGTTTATTTCTTCTTATAACGTGTAAAAACAAACAAACCTCACGGTCTATGTCTAATTTCTCTAATCAGTTTACGGTTTTCATAACAAGATCAGGCCCTTTTTATTTTTTTTTTTTCAAAATGCCATGACACAGGAAAATATCTGGACGAACTTGCCATACCTTTCTTCTCTAGCAACCAAGCTTCTGGTGTGCCGTGACTGCATCACCCTTGTCTTGACTTGCCCAGTTTGTCGGACGTTTGTTGGTGTTTCCAGACCTGCAAAAAGTGATTTGAATACTTTACAACGCGGTAACCGTCAGAATGAGAAGCGGACTGGATATAAGAATATTGCTGGCCAGAAGGCACAGCTACTAAAATGACGATATCAACACATTGTCTAATATAACCTTGCGTTGGTTTCTATACAATGGTATGAGTGCCGGTCGTTCAGGAAGCAATGGCATACTACTGAACCTAAACTTGCCCAGGAATCACAAATAGCTAAAAACTGCTGGAGTTGACTGCGACGTCCTGTAAAGGATATGCGACTAATTAACGATCCTTGGAGGGATACACGGAATTTAATGACTTAATCATTGATATACAGGGTTTCAGAAATAATTCTGCTCAAGTGTAAAATAACTGCTTACGAAATCAGTCAAAACAACAGAACAGATTGACATAAAGACCAGCTCAACTTACACATGACGTCATCAGAATACTCGCCAACAGCAGACTATGAACTATGAACAGATGTGACAGAAGTGTAAGAGGGGTGTAATACAACTCTTGTTTTGATTACTGGTGTTAAAGTTGCAGCTATATTGATTCCACGTACTCTATACACACAGCAGTCATAAACACTAATAGTTTCCTCTCTGTCTTCTTCTGTATTTAATCTTCCAATAGAGTAACGGCCACCACAAACCCACACCCACACCCTTTGTGGAGATGACTGGTTGGTTTTTGTAGATCAAGATTCCTACTGGATGACGTCATAGTTTTGAAAGGATTTGGTGTTGCAGCGCATCATATTTAAGAAAAAAAGAAAGAAGGGTTCGCGGGTCCCCAGGGCCCTGAGCCGCCCCATGAGGTCTCCACGTCCCTGTGTGTCATTCGGATGCCCGCCTTTGCATGTGGCTCTGACAAGATCAAGCGCAGATATTACACTTTAATTATAGCCATAAGGCTGAGAAGCGATCAAATGCATTTTCTTAGCGTAACTCGTTACAGAAGACAACTAGCCTTGTTTTTACGAAAGCCACCCCTAATTCCCAAACGGCCTACCGTTTTTTTTCATGGCTGCAAATTATAGTATACCACCAAACTAATAGGGGAGTTCGAATAAAAAGACAAAATATGACAGCAACTCGACGGATGGAAAAAACAAACAAACACACACAGATACGAGAGACCATTTCGCAGCAGTTTTATCAACGGAACATAAAAATAAAAACAAAACAAAACAATTAAAAAAAAAGCTGCCAATGCAAAGGATTAATTCCATGAACAGATCTCAATGCAGTTTTCAGTTCTCAATTTCCTAGGTTGCACTTCACTCAGGAAAATAATATTTTTGTGCGTTCATCTGTAATCGCGTGTATTGTAACATCTGTCTTGCTTCTCAGTAACATATTGTGTTTCTATTGGAACTTCTCTATTAGTTTGGTGGAATAGTATAATCCGCTGCCATGGAAAAACAAAGCGGCCATGTTGGTCTTCATCGTGATTTTCGTAAAAACAAGGCTAGTTGTCTTCGGTGTCGCGGAATTCTTGGAGTTATCGATCGATGAAAGACTGTCGCGCCATTCGTCTACAGGCAGCCGCCATTCTTTGATGTTGGGGACAGACTGTCCTGATGAGAGTCGGCAAGATCTTTTGTTGTGGGGGAAAGATCTCTCCAGATCACAGGCCGGCAAGACTTTTTGGAGTACCGGGAACAATTCCCCACATCAAAGTGGGACAGCCGGCCGGTTGTTTACATCGAGTCGGAAAAGGAGAGAAAAAATAGTTTCTCGACGCCTAGTGTCTAGTCAGATTTGTGACGTCATTCAGACACAGTTTTAAAACAGTCTGGACAAACACCTTTAGCGGGAGTCGACCAAATGTTGTGAGGCAACAAAGACGTGTTTGATGTTCCTGTTCTGATTATGAAAAGAGACCACGGTGTCTTATGTTGATTTACATCGGCAGGACATTTGTCCATTGTGTGATTTAGTGGTCTCGATTTCAGACGGGAATAAATATATGGTATTTAATTAAATAGACCCAAATTAGATGATTCTTAGGAGTCGAGCGTAGTAATGTCCTTTGTGAGAACTTATTATAGGAGCGTCGGAAGCAGTAGGCGATCGCGTTGTTTAAACTAACTAGTGTGAGATATAAATTAACTCAGTGAGTTAAGAAAAAGTAGAGGGATGATATTCGGGGAGATTGGGGGATGGTTGGGGGGAGGATAGGGGAAATGTCAAATGGTAGGATCTTCCAGTAGGGTATCTACCGGGTATCTGCGCTTTTCCTTTAGTCTTTCCTTGTCTTACCATGACTCAGACCGTTGTGATAAGCTCCTCTGCCTTATGACATAGTTTAGTTCTCTGATTAAATATCTGAGTGCGGCCGTCGGCCTACACTCACCTAATGAAGGTCGGAATCGGGTTGCTCTCACCGGAGTGTTCTCTCTTCAAAAGGTTCCACTATGTTTTCCAAACAAGCTAGCAGACAAGTCATAGAAGAAGATTATGGCTCGATCATTGAAAGCAGTTTTTACTCAGCGGCCTTTGCACTGGGCCCATAACCCAGAGGGTCTGCAAGAACCTGATCTCTGCTGAGCAGGAACCGACGATCATCTAAGAGTGATTCCTCCGTGGTAGTTCTCATCATATTAGAGTGAAGATATTTACAATACCACCAGTAACAGGGACAGTAGTATTTATATAGAGAAATTAACAATTAACATTGTGTTTTCCAAATGGTGAATTCCTGTGAGAAATTAACAATTAGCGTTGTGTTTTCCAAATGGTGAATTCCTGTGAGAAATTAACAATTAACATTTTGCTTCAAAGTGACAGTAAACATTTATTTTACTGTACAAGGGTTATCAGATCACAGAACGTTTAGTGACATATTATTTACACTGTGTGTGTCGGATTCATGATCAGTATTGGACTACATCTACTATTGGTGACCAGGCATCCGGACTATCCAAGAGTCACTGGAGGAAGTCGACACCTGGCCTGAGAGACGCATCATTTGGTGAGGTCCTTCTGTACTTGATCTGTGGTGCTGTTGTGTGGCCGGTACTGTGATGAAAGCAGGCTTTGATCCTGAGCTGTTCGGTCTGATTCTGCATACACTCTAGATTATACGATAGACATTCTACACACACACTTTGCACATACCTGACACTTTTCGTTATTAAATTAATTTGTCATTTTGTTAGAAGCTAGAGTTGTGTAGTATGTTTTTGGAAAAGAATGAGAGGGGGCATGGTCCAGTGGTAAGAAGAAGAAGAAGAAGAAGAAGAAGAAGAAGAAGAAGAGGTAGAAGAAGAAGAAGAGAGAGAGAAGAAGAAGAAGAAGAGAAGAGAGAGAGAGAGAGAGAGAGAGAGAGAGAGAGAGAGAGAGAGAGAGAGAGAGAGAGATCCAAAGACTGATGGGGTTTTGTGGACAGAGATCCAGGAGATCCTCAAGATAATGATATGGAGTTAAAAGAATGTGGGTGTTGATTCCCCTCACCCCAGGGACGACACTTATTACATTCGGTAATGTTTTTAATTTTTTTTTCCGCTAAGCAAATGCAATTTGTGAGAATATGCTTCGCTTGAAACCATTTTTGAAAAGTATTGTGACAGCCGTGCCAGGTTTAAAAGTATAAAACTGAGTGGACCTATTGTTCTCATTATGTCATTATTAGCCTTTTGCAAGATGAAAAACATGCTGACCAATAAAAAGATGTCAATTGAAACGAGAAAAAGAGTGTTGAAGTGCTACATAGAACCTGTACTTTTGTATGGATGTGAAGCGTGGACATTGAGCAGTCAAGCTCAAAATACATCTGATAGCTGTGGAAATGTGGTTTCTGAGGAAAATGCAAAGAAGGACAGAAAAACCATTGAACAAATCTTACAAAAAACAAATGTTAGTTAGTTAGTTAGTTAGTTAGTTAGTCGACAGATCATCCTCATTGCACATCGAACCATTCAGTCCATAAGTGCTCGGATCCCCTCCTCAGCAAATCCCGCAGCGTGTAGCGGCTAACGACGCCAGTTCTGTGTTGGTTTATCAATCTTCTTTGGCTTCCTGCGTAGTGTTCTTGTTTGGCCACCCCTCTTTTAATTTGCTGCTCTCGCAGTCTGGCCATTGTTGTAGAAAAAAAAACAAATGAAGATAGTAAACTGATTAAAGACATTAGACGTAGACAGTCAACATTTTTTGGGCATGTAATGAGAAGAAATGAATTGGAGAACTTGGTGACAACTGGCAAGATCGAACGGAGGAGACAAAGAAGTAAATACCTGGATGGCTTTGCCACGTGGCATGGTCGAGACAGAAACACGGAGCTGATCCACGACTCTGGTGATCGAGTGAGATGGCAAAACATGACCGCCCACGCTTACCGGCATGACACATGATGGATGGATGCATGTCAAAGTTGAGATAAGATATCACAAAAACATCTAGATATAAGATGTTAAACCTGTTGGGTTAGTATATATATATAAAGGGTGGGTTGAGAAAGCTGCTTATTAAATGTTAAAAAAAAAAACTTCGTTTCTATTAAGATCTTTAAGAATATATTGATGTTTTTGTGTAAAATAATGTCATAAATGATCTCGTGTTTTTATATTTCAAAGTCAGTGCTGTATTGTTACAAATATGTGCAGATGTAAAATAAGGAACTGTAGATTTATCCTAAAACGGAATAAATCCAAATTTGATTTTGTTTCTAAATGTCAAGGACAATCCCACCAGCAGCTCTATCGAGACTGAAGACACATCCAAGCTTCTGAAACAGCGTCTATGAGATGACTCTTGTCCTTGTAGTGTCGACCTCCACATCCCGCCTACATAAGCTGGTGTTGATGTCTAGTAAGGCTCTTAAGTTCAAGGTTATTGCCACGGAAGTTACCGTTTGCCCATGTCGCAAGACGTAATAATACTGTATATGAGGCCGTTATTTTCCATTGTTCATTTCTGGTAGATTGTCTGTAGTTTTCATCTTCTTGATGCGCTGCATTCTATGAATTTTTCTATAATTCTTATGTTGAAAATTCCGAAAATTCTTCTTTTGTGATTGTAAAATATACCGCCCGTGATACTGGGACTAACAAAGAGAAGCAGAGAATAGTAACACTGTAACCTGACATGAAGGTAACTAAGGAGGGTTTGTGTGATGATGGCTAGCTTATCCTATAGACAACTTCAGCTACAAAAACAAACCCATCATAAACACATCTGCAGAAAGGTTGGAGTGGGCTGTCTGAGGGCTTTGTTCCATTAGGAAATTAAAGGCAGATGTTGATAAGAAAAGAAGATAATGACACAGGGAAAAGTAAGTACACAATAACCGAGACGTTAATCTTCTTCTGCCCTTTAACCCCCACTGTGACGTAGGCTAAACCACGCCAAACCGTTCTATCGTTTGCTATCTCCTGCATCTACCCCAATGTCCACCCCATGTCCACCAAATATTATTCACCTCTGTCTGTAATTCTCTCCTCCATATGCTTTAGGACTTCCACTATTTCGTTTATCTTGTGGATTCCAGACAAGAAAGTGTCTAGTTAAATTGTCCTAGTTATTGGTCCATCGGAGGAGCGGCTGAACGAATGGATAGAATGCCGGATTCTCCTTCGGGAGAACCCATGTTTCGAATCCTCGGTAAGGTGTGGAGTTTTTGTTTTCTGTTCGGGGAAAAAAGAAAACTCTAAGCTGCACAGTTCGCATGCGACTACACTAGCCAGGCGGCCTTAATTCCTCGGGCTCAAGACTCCGCTACTATACACCGCAAGGTACTTTATTGGCAGTAAATATGACAGTATTGGTCCAGCAAAACAAAAATCAGTAGTTTCAGGCAACCGCTGGTAACTTACCCGTATAATGCTCTCGATGGCCAGGAGTGCCGACTCGGCATCCCACTCCTGTGCTGCAATCATGCCGTCTTGTGGTTGTTGAAGGAGAATACTGAACAGGTCGTCTTTGTCCCCTGGGGATTACAGTCAAGCCGTTAACAGATTCAGTGTCTAACATATAGTTATAGTCGGTTTGGATCTAACAAAAAGGGATGGCGGAAATTAGAAAGTAGGGTGTATCACAGTTATGACTTCAAAGTTGTTAATATGTTAGCATGCATGTTGTATTATATATCAAATTAAAGGGGGTTGCAGAAGTAAAACAACTGTATATAAGCTTCATGGCATATACGAAATGTCGCCTAAGACGATTCATCATCCCATGGCAATGAATCATATAATAACGATGCTATCTAGATAAAGGTTTCGAGAAACTCCGAAAGACAATTCTGAGGGTAAAGATCTACACCGGGCAAGCCACTGGATGATGATGATGGGTATACATAGGAGCGAAAGTGGCATAGCATTAGAATTGTCTTCTAAGACAGAGGTCTGGGTTGAATCCTCAGCGCAGGTTAAACAAGTTAGTTGCATATCCTTTACATGACGTGGCAGTCAACTCCAACATTTCTTGACGGTTTGTAACTTCTTGGCAAGTTTACGTTCAATAGTTTACCATTGCTTTCTGAATGACCGGCACTCATACCATTGTATGAAAACTAACGCATGGTGGTCTGCTTCCAAATCGCCCGCAGATGTTTCGAACGGGGTATGCGGGATTACGAACTGCGTTCGTAAGTTCTTCGTCACAAGACCGGCGCAAATAGGATGATTTTTTCCCCCCGTCCAGCACGACACTGAGGCCGACACAGATGAATAAACATGGATATCACATAATTGTCATACTTCTTTTAAAACAACGAAAGCAGAACATTAAACACAACTACAAGAAAGAGACAAACATTGTTCTGTGGGGATGTCATCAGAATAGAGACACCAGAGAACATCACGATTACTGACAGGATATCAGCAATAGACGAGGCAGACCATGGTAAATGAAGCTGGGGTGTCTGAGAGGATGGCGTGGAGGTGTAACAGTTAGTTAGTTGCATATCCTTTACAGGACGTCGCAGTCAACAACAAAATCCTTTGCGGTTGTGATCTCAAGGCACGTTTACGTTCAGTAGTTTGCCATTGCTTTCTGAACGACCGGCACCCATACCATTTCGTTAAGAACCAACGCAAGGCGGTCTGCTGCCAAATTACCCGCAGCTGTGTGTGTGTATGTTTTTTTTTTTTGGATGCTCGCTCGCTTTGAACTCAAGCGTAATCCATACACACTATTTATAGTAGTGATGGACTGAATATTGCGTGTGGATTAGCTATCCCTATTAACAGTGTCCCTCGCCATCATGCGAACGCACTCCGACTTCAGAGGTACTTGTAATTTACGTCCCCAAGTCAAAGACGACAGGTCAACATTTTAGTCCAGCTGTCCGGTGTAGGGGTTGAACCGCTTACCTCGGCATCAGCACACCGGATGTTTAAGAACAAGCGTTCTGACACATTCGGCCATGCGAAACTGCGCCTGCAGCTGTGTTTTGAACGCGGTATGCGGGATAACGAACTCCTTCCGTAACACAATTCGCCACGGAACCGGCTTGGAGGTATATCATCAATAGAATGGATACAGAGCACCAAGAAAAATCTGTGAGGAGACAATAAGGCATACGCCAATCTGCGGGGCACACGCTGATGATGATATCCCAGAAGAAAAGTGCAAAAAACTAAACAAAATAAGATTTAGCTAAATCGGTAACAAACAAATAAGTCCAACGACATTTTGCCAAGAACTCAAATGGCGTCATCATCACATACCCCCGAAATCAGGTCCTTTTTAATTATCATGAAACGGTGATCATGACTGAAAACACCTGTGGCTGATTGCTAGATTCGTTCGTTGTGTTCAGATTTTTAAAGTATATGTTATTAATTTTGTTTATTACAATATTTGCGATATTCAAGTCTTGTTATTGAATACCCAAGCATAGAGTTTCACAGTTCTAACCTTTTTTTTTTCCATAGTTATAATCTAATTTTTGTGTCTCTTAATACGTTTCCTACTATTCTAACACCCACATTTTAAAAAATTGCCCAGTAAATCGGAATCGACATCACAACCTTCGGAGCGCTAGGATATTTCCATGCCATTACTTTTGCCATACTATCTTACTTTTGCCATACTATCTTACTTTTTCCATACTATCTTACTTTCTCCATACTATCTTACTTTTGTCATACTATCTTACTTTTGTCATACTATCTTACTTTTGCCATACTATCTTACTTTCTCCATACTATCTTACTTTTGCCATACTATCTTACTTTCTCCATACTATCTTACTTTTCCCATACTATCTTACTTTCTCCATACTATCTTACTTTTGTCATACTATCTTACTTTTGTCATACTATCTTACTTTTGCCATACTATCTTACTTTTGCCATACTATCTTACTTTCTCCATACTATCTTACTTTTGTCATACTATCTTACTTTTGCCATACTATCTTACTTTTGCCATACTTTCTTACTTTTGCCATACTATCTTACTTTTGCCATACTATCTTACTTTTGCCATACTATCTTATGTTTGCCATTCTATTTTACTTTTGTCATACTTTCATACTTTTGCCATACTATCTTAAGTTTACCATGATGAAAATATGGACATATATTGCGAGCGTCTTAAAATAACAAAACAATATTCTGCCTGCCTGCCTGCCTGCCTGCCTGCCTGCCTGCCTGCCTGCCTGTCTGTCTGTCTGTCTGTCGGTCTGTCTGCCTGCCTGCCTGCCTGCCTGCCTGCCTGTCTGTCTGTCTGTCTGTCTGTCTGTCTGTCTGTCTGTCTGTCAATCTTTCCATCCACCTATCCGTCTGTCTGTCTGTCTATCTATTTGTCTTTGGATCCATCCATCCACCCATCCATCCGTCCGTCTGTCTGTCTAAATATAAAACTACCTACCAGCCTACCCATCCACCGATCACTACTAAACTACCACTTCGCAAACGCCTACTCTTGGGACGCAGAGGTGTTTCCAAGTCACCAGGGCCGGGTTATATACTGGCCAAGACCTATTGACGCGTCTTCGTCGAGCGTCCTGGGCAACAGGTCCCTTCGGGGTCCTGGCTAAAGTCAGTAGGATCGCCGATTCCTCCGAAATCGGAGAGTGTCTGCCTGTACGGCGAGGAACCACCAGCCTGCACACCAATAAGCCAGACATGGGACAACGGATACTCACGCAAACCTCAGGTCCTGTATGATATCACATTGTTGTTGGACAACAGGATGCCTTCATCCGACATACAGGACTTCGCGTTGGAGCTCAAGCCAACGAACATAAGCAAGCAAGCAAGCAAGCAAGCAAGCCTACTTTTCAATAAGGCCAAACTAATTCACAAAATCCTACATCGAAATGCCCCAAATTACCCTTGGCTATTGTTTTAATATAATACTAGACACAGTAAAAGACTAAATATATTACACATTCCGAAGCCTAGGATAGACTTATACAAAACAAGCTTAACATACCCCGCAGCACAGCTATGGAACACTTTTCCATAAGAAATCAAAGACATCACCAATTCCTATACACACAATCGCAAATTATTCGAACACTATCTCAGTACAGATTACCTTCTCCCTTAATAATAATAATAATTTTTTTTCCGTATATCCTCTTTACAGGACATCGCTGTCAACACCAGCATTTTACCGCTGGCAAGCTTACGCTCAGTAGTTTGCCATTGCTTTCTGAGCGACCGGCTCACATACCACCGTAAGTAACCAACGCGACGCGATCCGCTACCGAATCTTGCGCAGCTGCGTTACCCTACGTGGATTTATGGGATTACGGAGAAAGTCAATAACCTCTTCGCCTTGGAGACCGGCAATAATAATAATAATAATAATAATAATAATAATAATAATAATAATAATAATAATAATAATAATAATACCCTAGTATGACAGCCAGTCCCCTGTTGGTTGACCAGTATGTTCCCCATATATAATACAAATGGCCACATCATTCATTACTATTAATTAGTCATGTTGTATGGAGTTTTGCATTTTCACCGCGCCTTTATAATGCATATATTTTATATTGTTATTGTTCTCAGTTAGCCTGGAATGACGTGTGGATGAAATAATGTATGAACGAGAGTTATAGAAGGGCAGAATATTATACGAGAATGCGTGCTCAATGCTTAACCCTTTAAAAATAAAGTTTGTTCGTTCCCCTCATCCATCCTTACTTCCCTCCCTACCTTCATACAATATTCGTCAGTCTGTGTATCTGTCTGTCTGCCTATCTGTCTGTTTCCCCGCCTGTCTATCTGTGTAATATATGTTGACATACTACCTGTCTCCGTTACAGTAACTTTCCACAATAAAAACTGACCGTGTTGCGAAAGAAGATGAAATGCAAGCCATCATTCTGCATTACTAAATTCATAATCTTGGTACCGGAGACATAAACCTGAAGGAAAGGCGCGCTTCCAATGTCTGATCCCTAAATCACCAAGTTGTTGAGCAGAAAACACAGAAATATCATCACTGACTCTGAAAATAAACCATCTTAGTCTCAGAAAGTTAAAATAAAAATAAATCTGTGACCTAAAAATTATTGTCTGACTAGGACGCCATTATTTAAGGGAGATTGGCTGCATAGTTGAGCGGGAGAACTAGCAGAGTTCATCTTTTGCTTCTTCGTCGCTTTTTATTCCCCGTTCGAGCACAAGCTAACAACCAACTAACTCTAAGGCCTCATGTTCTTTGATATCTTCAATAGTTTCCTCAATTTCTTGCTCATATTATTCACCTGTCACGCTTTTTCGTGTGTTGCTACGTCTTCCGTGATTTCTTTTGCCATGTGGGTTTCGGTGGAAAGACTTTCTAATACTACTAGCACCTTGCCGCCTTGACAGGCAATAGTGTTGTTACATTGTGCTTCAAAACAGGCATAATAACTACAAGCCATGCCGTAGCCAATGTGACAAATCAGTACAATTTCTGATCGTTGCCCTCAATACAATACCATCAGCAGTGGCCTGCTCCCTATCTGGTTATATTAGCTTATAATATTCTACATTTTATCTTTATGTACCCTATCCAGCGCCAGTTCCCTTCCTCACCTCTAGGTTTCGCTGAATTTGTTTAGTTATTTCCACAACAAACGACGATGTACAGACCAAATGGAACAAGAAGAAGAGGCCGACCACGTAAACGATGAACAGAGGGAATAACCGAGTCCATGGGAATCTCGATATATGAAACTCATACACGGGCACTCTCCAGCTGTGTATCTTTTACCTCGACACCGCAAGGTACAAGAAAAACAAGATGAGATGATAATGAGATTTCCATGAGCACAACGTTTATAATCTTCTGTTAGTTCTTGATTCTGCGCAGGCGATTGTTTATAGTTTATAGTTAATTGTTTTAGCCGTCTTTTATGTTGTTGTTCTTCTTCTTATAGCTCGTGCCGTATGGCGTTGTTGATCATGTCTTTCCACAACCTGCTATCTCATGTACTGCCAATCTTCTTATGGCCCATGTCGTGTGGTATTGGTGCTCATATCTGTCCAGCCTTCTGTCTCATGTACTGTCAATCCTTTCTGAAACTATTATAGAGACGCGAATCTCTTCCGTACACTTCACGTTAGAGTTAAATATTCCAAGTTTGGTACTTCTTCTTATTTGAACACTATCTCAGTACGGATTACCTTCCCCCTTAATAATAGAAATAATAATAATAATAAAACCCTAGTATAACAGCCAGTCCCCTTTTGTTAGGCCAGTATATTCCACATAGCTAATAACAAGTGCCACACCAGTTAGTACTATTATTGAGTCGTGTAGTATTGATTTTTCATTTTCCACATGCCTTTATAATGCATATCTTTTATATTGTTGCTGTTTTCAGTTAACCTTGAATGATGTGTGAATGGTATAATGTATAAAAGAGAGTGATAAAATGGCAGAATGTTAGACGGGCCTGCGTGCCCAATTCTTAACCCTTTCAAAATAAAGTTTTGTTGTTGTTGTTGTTGTTGTTGTTGTTGTTGTTGTTGTTGTTGTTGTTGTTGTTGTTCTTCTCTTCTTCTTCTTCTTCTTCTTCTTCTTCTTCTTCTTCTTCTTCTTCTTCTTCTTCTTCTTCTTCTTCTTCTTCTTCTTCTTCTTCTTCTTCTTCTTCTTCTTCTTCTTCTTCTTCTTCTTCTTCTTCTTCTTCTTCTTCGTTCCTCTATCGAGTGTAAGTGTATCACACCTAGTTATACAACTCAGAGGTCAGTCTGTCTGATTTCGGCATGTTTTTTGTAAGGTTAACTTCTTCTAGGCAGATTTCATCCAAGGTATCTGGTTCTTTCTACCACTGGGAGGTTTACGTTCAATAAAAATGTTGCCAGAGTGGCGAAATTACGGCCTGGTCTTTGCAATTTACAACTGCTGTGGGATTTCTAACGTGCACGACTTGCACACCGGACCTACTGTTTTAAGCCCTTATCCGGGGAGACTAGGCATACGATCTCATGACCCAAGAGACAAAAGTGCCACGTGATCTCATGAACCAAGAGACCAGCGTGCCACGCGATCTCATGTCCCAAGAGACTAGAGTGCCGCGTGATCTCATAAACCAAGAGACTAGAGTGCCGCGTGATCTTATTAAATACCAATGGTTCGAGGACAAGTTCCCCGCTCTGTGTAGGGATCTCATGAAATACCAATGGTTCGAGGACAAGTTCCCCGCTCTGTGTAGGGATCTCATTAAATATCAATGGTTCGAGGACAAGTTCCCCGCTCTGTGTAGGGATCTCATTAAATATCAATGGTTCGAGGACAAGTTCCCCGCTCTGTGTAGGGATCTCATGAAATACCAATGGTTCGAGGACAAGTTCCCCGATCTGTGTAGGGATCTCATTAAATATCAATGGTTCGAGGACAATTCCCGGCCCTGTGTAGGGATCTCATTAGATACCAATGGTTCGAGGACGTTCCCAGCTCTGTGTGGGGTTCTAATTAGATACCAATGGTTCAAGGACAAGTTCCCAGCTCTGTATAGGGATCACATTAGATACTAATGGTTCCAGGACATATTCCCAGTTCTGTATAGGGATCTCAATAAATACCAATGGTTCGAGGACACATTCCCAGCTCTGTGTAGGGATCTCATTAAATATCAATGGTTCGAGGACAAGTTCCCCGCTCTGTGTAGGGATCTCATTAAATATCAATGGTTCGAGGGCAAGTTCCCCGCTCTGTGTAGGGATCTCATTAAATATCAATGGTTCGAGGACAAGTTCCCCGCTCTGTGTAGGGATCTAATTAAATATCAATGGTTGGAGGGCAAGTTCCCCGCTCTGTGTAGGGATCTCATTAAATATCAATGGTTCGAGGGCAAGTTCCCCGCTCTGTGTAGGGATCTCATTAAATATCAATGGTTCGAGGACAAGTTCCCCGCCCTGTGTAGGGATCTCATTAAATACCAATGGTTCGAGGACAAGTTCCCAGTTCTGTGTATGGATTTCATTAGATACTAATGGTTCGAGGATAAGTTCCCAGTTCTGTATAGGGATCTCATTAGATACTAATGGTTCGAGGACAAGTTCCCAGTTCTGTGTAGGGATCTCATTAAATACCAATAGTTCGAGGACAAGTTCCCAGTTCTGTGTAGGGATCTCATTAAATACCAATGGTTAGAGGATAAGTTCCCCGCTCTGTGTAGGGATCAGACGTGGTAGCATATTCTGTGTAGGGATCAGACGTGGTAGCATATTCTGTGTAGGGATCAGACGTGGTAGCATATTCTGTGTAGGGATCAGACGTGGTAGCATATTCTGTGTAGGGATCAGACGTGGTAGCATATTCTGTGTAGGGATCAGACGTGGTAGCATATTCTGTGTAGGGATCAGACTTGGTAGCATATTCTGTGTAGGGATCAGACGTGGTAGCAAATTCTGTGTAGGGATCAGACGTGGTAGCATATTCTGTGTAGGGATCAGACGTGGTAGCATATTCTGTGTAGTGATCAGACGTGGTAGCATCTTCTGTGTAGGGATCAGACGTGGTAGCATATTCTGTGTAGGGATCAGACGTGGTAGCATATTCTGTGTAGGGATCAGACGTGGTAGCATATTCTGTGTAGGGATCAGACGTGGTAGCATACTCTGTGTAGGGATCAGACGTGGTAGCATATCCCGTATATCCACGTGGGGATAAACAGCTGGACGAGATTAGGCAGCGGATCGCGCCACGTTGGTAACATAAGGGGGTATGTGAAATGGTCGTTCAGAAAGCAATGGCAAACTACTGAACGTAAAACTTGCCTAGTACATCAATAGCAGCTGAAAAATGCTGGTGTTGACTTCAACGTCCTGTAAGGGATATGCAACATTAAAAAAAATGAGGGATTAGAGATCCGGTGACAAGGCACATCCCTGTCGTACTCCTAGCTTTACTTGTTCACAATTGCTCTCTTTATTTCCCATTTTAATTGCTGCTACTTTGTTCTGGTTAATATTCTTTATTATTCTGAGATCTTTCTCATCAATGTTGATATCTTCCAAAATTTTAATCAGTTCATCATGCTTTACTTTATCAAACGCCTTGGTACAATCTCATTCATTCATTCATTCATTCATTCATTCATTCAGTAGCATGTCCTTTGCAGAACCTCGCTCCCATAACAACCTTCCGGAAAACCTCTCGATCATAAGCAAGATGTCCCGCTTCCGATACACCAATCTGGAGATCATCCGCCACATCTTGCACCGATCTTCTCTTTGGCCTTCCTCTTCCTCTCTTCCCAGGCATATACCCCTCCATTATTGTTCTCTCCAAACTTTCGTGACGTTTCAAGTGACCAAAATATTTCAATTTTCTTTATTTTATCGTTTTTAATAGCCAACCTTCTTCAATATTCAGCTCTTGAAGTATTGATGCATTTGTTCTTTTCTTTACCCAAGATATTCTTAGAACTCGTCTATAACATTAATATTCAAAGGCATTTATGAGCTGCTCAGCTTGTTTAGTAAGTGTCCAGGTCTCACAGGCGTATGTTGCAATGGGAAAGGTGCATGCTCTTAAAAATCTAATTTTTGTAGTTCTGTCTGTCCCATTCCATAATTTATTCAGTTGTTTTAGTCTTTGAAGAGCAATTGATAGTCGTCGTTTAATTTCTTTCATTGTGTCACCGTTGTTGGTAATCAATGACCCAAGATATTCAAAATATTCCACCACCTCCAATTTTCCTCATTAACATATATTTCTTTCTCCATATTGGTTTTATCTGTATGCATTATCTTTGGTTTTGCAATGTTGAGATACAAGTTGTGATTTTCACTATTCAATTGTGTTGAGGCTATTAGGTTTTCTATACCAGTCTGTGTTGTGGATAGCAATACTGTATCATCAGCATACCGAATCTCTGGTATGTCAAGACCACCGATATTTAGGGCATCATATAGCTCCCTATTTATATCATCTCTTACATTTCTCATTATATTTTCGGCGTACAGGTTAAACAAATAGGGGGACAGCACACATCCTTGACGGACTCCTTGCTTGATATCAAACCAATTTGATGTTTCGCCATCTATTCTAACCGCTGCTTGTTGGTCTAGATAGAGCTTTCTTACGAGTTGTATTACATGTGGGGAAAGCCCATTTTCCTCATGATTTCCCAAAGTTTCTGATGTTGTACACAGTCAAATGCCTTTGAATAATCCACAAAACATGAGAATAGGTTTACATTAAATTCTCTGCACTTCTCTATTATTAATCGCATATTGAGAATGTGATCTCTTGTTCCTCTTCCTTGTCTAGATCCAGCTTGAACCACGTTAATTTCTTCTTCAATTTTCTTACGAAGTCTTCTCATTATGATTTTTAGGAGAATTTTACATGCATGACTGATCAAGTAAAATTCTACTAAAAATCATAATGAGAAGACTGGTACAATCTATGAAGCACAAATATATGTCTTTCTGTGTCTACTGATCTTTCTGTTAGTGTTCGTAATGTAAATATTACATTGTTTGTACTCTTTCTTTCCACAAATCCATACTGTTCTTCATATATTTTCATTTGTATTTTCTTTCTTGTTATACTCATTATAATTCTGAGTAGAAGCTTAGTGACATGGTTTATGAGGTTAAATGTACGAAAATCTTCGCATTCAATTGCTCCTGGTCTTTTTGGTATAGCTATAAATACAGATTTCAGCATACACACAGTAAATATCACTGCTGTAAATATCATTCAATGTTTTGTTAATATATCTACTCCAAATAATTCAAATACTTCTAATTCTTTTATTGAGATTCCATCTGGCCCGACTTTCTTTCCTTTCTGAATATGTTTGACATCGTCAACAACTTCTTCTTTTAGAATAGGTGGACCTTAATTAAGAAAGTTACTTTCTGCTGTTAATTCTTCCCTTTTTCCATCATATAATTTTCTTGATATACTCATCCCATCTCTTCATTATAACGCTCTCCACCAATTATATCTTTCTTGTGTTTGATTTCCAACAAAATGTATTTATTATTATTTTTCTCTCTGTCAGCTCACTGATTTGTCTGTGCATATTTTTTTGTATCTTTGATATAATTTAATCAAATTTTCTTGCACTGATTTTTTAACCAACCTAGTTTTGCCTTCATACGTTTATCTTCTGCTTCTTTTTTTTTTTTATCTTATCATACTCTTGTTTGTCATTTTTACTTTGTTTTCTTTTGTCCATCAACTTTAAGATTTCTTCAGTCATCCATTAGTTCTTAGTTGTTTGGCTTATCTCTGGTAATGTTTCTTTGACTGTTTGATGAATGGAGTCCCTTAACATTTCCCATTGTGTATTTATACTTTGTATTTTAGCTTTTGCAATGTATCTATTTTTCACAATCACTCTGTATTGTTCTTCAATTTCTGCATCTTTATTAAGTCTCATTCTTCTTCTTCTTTCGTTCACTTGAAACATGTCTATAACTGTAATGTTGTCTCTTGTATTAATTTACTTGTCTTGCTTAGTTCACAAAGTGGTCCATAGAGCTTATCTTCCTCTGTCGTCTCTCTAGGCCAGAAAGTTTGCCTAGATATGTTGTATTTTGGGCAGTATTGGAGTATGTGCTGTGCTGTCTGCGACGCCAATCCACATGTGCACATGGCTGATTCACCAATCTTGAATTTTGTATACATGTTTTTGCATAATCTATTGTGTCCTGTTCTGGGGCGCAGAATAACGACTTGTTCTGGTATGGCAGTATCGTGGTAGTCGTCTTGAGCAGGCTTTGTTGCTTTCTGACTGATTTGATCATTCTTGTCTTTGGTGGTATGTAACGGGCACATAGGACTGTTCTTTTGCTCCTTCCGTAGCTAATCGATCAGCTCTCTCGTTTCCAGGTATTCCACAGTGGGATGGTATCCACTGTATGGTGACCTTATGCTGACTGCTAAGTTCAGAAAGTAGTGTCCTTAGTACTGGCAATTTCCCAGACAGGAGCGCGTCCAGTACTGATTTTGTATCTGTCAATAGCACCACATATTTTGTACCGTGGCTGGTATTTAGTAATTTTTTTGTTGCTATCTTGATTGCCTCAATTTTAGCATAATATTTATGGCAGTACTTTCCTGTTGGTACTCAGGCCGTGTTCTTACGAACAGAATTTTGTGCTGACCCATCTGTGTAGACTAGGATCCAGAAGTCCTGTGGGTATTCTTCATCAAGGAAGCTGAGTGGCTGTTCTGCGCTGTACACTGTTCTGTTCCTCCTTGTCAAATATGCCTCTCACTTTTGTTTGAATTTGTAGTGATAGCCTATGTTCCTCTTTCCTTGGAGTTCGTTCTGGAATAGTTGTCAGGGGGATACCAACTGTGGGCAGATCGGCTGTTTCTCTGCAGAGTCGTCTGGCCTGGTGGATAAACTGCTTCTCATGTTCTTTTAAATCTGCTCGCATACAGCGTTCGATGTACAGCAGCGGACGATTTAGATGCAAACCGCTTTTCGTTGGTTTTCAAACAATCGTATAAGTATAGGTCATTCAGAAATCAATGGCAAACTACTGAACGTAAACTTGCCAAGAAATAACAAACAACCAAATAATGCTGGGGTTAACAGCGAGTCCTGTAAAGGATATGCAACTAACTTTTTAAAACGCGTGTATCAGTACATTTTCTCCATGTTAGAGATTATAGAGAATGCTCCTGCTAAGCTGTGAAGTTGTGCTAGCAAAACTAGCACAATGTAAGTGGACCATTGCACACATACGCGTTTAACAAATGAACAATCAAGACCCGCCGAAAACAAGATCAGTAAGCAAATTAGAAAGACAATAAACAAGAAGGACAATAAACAAGGACAATAAGCAAATTAAGAAAGGCAGGAAACAAGACGGACAAGAAGCAAGAAAACAGTACAGATAAAAGACGGGAAATACGAACGTGTATCACAAATGTCCACTGGGAATGCGGCATTAAATAACTAATGAACGTAAACTAAGAAAATTACCGGCTGCAATAAAATGAGACGCCAAATCTACATCAGTTACTTAAAGACAATCAGGCAACACAGTAGACGTTGATAGTTTACATCTGAGAAAATTGAATTAGTTGGACCAAATCAAGATAGTGAGTATACAATGTGGCACAGAAATATGGCACCATTAAATCTATACTCTTGAGTAGAAGGGGGAAATGAAAGAATTACTACTAATGAATTATGTATGATACTGATACTACGGTTTTTAGCACATTTATAATTATCCTGGAATTTTCCGACTCTGCGTCTTTGTTAGTGAAACGTAATTTGTTTGTCAGACTGGACGCTAAATTACGAACTGTTTTGCAGACTTGGGGATGTATGTGTATGTATGGTACAATGGGGAGCAGCGGTACTGCGGTGTCTAGTCGCTAGCCTGACGGTCCGATGGTCGTGGGATCAAATCCGCACCAGAGCAAATTGTACAAGAAATGGGTTCCAGGAAATGTATTGGTAAGTAAAGGCGGCAGATGTAATATTACCAACATGGAGGTGAGCATGGCGGAATGGACAAGAACGCTCGTTCTTAAATATCCGGTGTGCTGATGCGAAAGTAGCGGGTTCAATCTCTACACTGAGTGTTGTTCTGTCTAATAATATGTGTCTAGCTCCTTATGCCTAATTCAACTTAGGCTTTTAAAAGGCACTTTGTTTTAACAGTATGCCCATACACCTCAAGGTGTATAAAAAGGTCCTTTACTTTACTTTACTTTACTTTACTTTACTTTACTTTACTTTACTTTACTTTACTTTACTTTACTTTTACTTTACGTATTCGGACACCGAGAGAGAGAGAGAGAGAGAGAGAGAGAGAGAGAGAGAGAGAGAGAGAGAGAGAGAGAGAGAGAGAGAGAGAGAGAGAGAGAGAGACATACAGACAGACAGACAGACAGACAGGCAGACAGACAGACAGGCAGATAGATAGATAGACAGACAGACAGGCAGGCAGACAGGCAGACAGATACATATACAGACATACACACAGACAGACAGACACACAGACAGCCAGTTAGACCGACAGACAGAGAGAGAAAGTAATCAATAGTCGGAAATCAAGTTATGGAAAGATGTCACGCCGTCATTTGGAAGCAACAGGTTCAAATCTCGGCGTGACACAACAGCTTTCAATCTATGTACTGTCTAATATATCATATACACTTGACGTCTGCCCTCTCTTTCTATGAACGCCAATCACTACCTATGGATGTATTTTACCATGCGATCACGATTTGCCATCTCACACAACCAACAGATCTTCGGGTTAGCTCTGTTTGTGCCACGATTATATTTCTCACGCGATCACGATTTGCCATCTCACACAACCAACAGATCTTCGGGTTAGCTCTGTTTGTGCCACGATTATATTTCTCACGCGATCACGATTTGCCATCTCACACAACCAACAGATCTTCGGGTTAGCTCTGTTTGTGCCACGATTATATTTCTCACGCGATCACGATTTGCCATCTCACACAACCAACAGATCTTCGGGTTAGCTCTGTTTGTGCCACGATTATATTTCTCACGCGATCACGATTTGCCATCTCACACAACCAACAGATCTTCGGGTTAGCTCTGTTTGTGCCACGATTATATTTCTCACGCGATCACGATTTGCCATCTAACACAACCAACAGAGCTTCGGGTTAGCTCTGTTTGTGTCACGATTATGCCTCGTGACCAAGCCATCCAGATAATTATCTCTATGTTGTCATGCGACTCTTTGTTTGCCAGCTGTCACTAAGTTTTGGGAATCCAGGTAGCGTAGTAGTTCGACGATTACCTTTCGGTCCGGTGTCATCCGTTCCAATCATGTGGAGGAAAGATGTTTTTACAGGTCGATTCAATCTAAAATTGGTACCATAAACTATCTTGGAAAGTAAAAGCGACCGGTGCGATACTCACAACATCACCCACCGAGAAAGCATCGGTCTGTAAGAATATGGCTGTAGCACCATAAGAGGCAAATGAAAACAGTCAATTGCTGAGAGAAATTAGACGTAGACAGTGCAGATTTTTTTGCGCATTTAACACTTCATATTCTAGTAGAGACTCTCTCGTTGACTCGTTCGTGCGTCTGTCGGTCCCTGGTATATGCATTTACATTTATTAATTATTTTGTTTTACCATGTTTTATTTTGGCTTGGGCTCGCTTTCAACTCATTCGTAATCCATAGCCGTGCTATTCCTAGTGCACTGAACTGATGTTTGCGTGTGGATGTTTTTTTTTCCATATCCCTTACAGGACGTTGCAGTCAACATTAGCATTTTTCAGCTGCTGTTGATGTACTAGGCAAGATTACGCTCAGTAGTTTACCATTGCTTTCTGAGCGACCGGCTCACATACGCCGTAAGTTACCAACGCGGCGAGAAGCGCTACCGATTCTCGCGTAGGTTACGCTACTCACGAGAATATACGGGATTATGGAGAACGACGTTTAACCCCTAGGCCAGGGTGTGGATTAGCTTTCTATATTACCAGTGTCTTTATATATAGTGTCTATATTACCAGTGTCCCAGTGTCATGTGAACCCACTCCGACTTCTGACGTACTTGTAATTGTAAATAATACTCTGTAGTGAATTATTATGAAGGCAATTCATAATCCCGCATACCGCGTTCAAAATACAGCTGCGGGCGATTTGGAGGCAGACCGCCTTGCGTTGATTTCCATACAACGGTATGAGTGCCGGTCGTTCAGAAGACAATGGCAAACTACTGAACGTAAAGTTGTCAAGAAATCAGAAAGAGGCAAAAATGCTGGGGTTGACTGCGACGTCCTGTAAATGATAGGCAACTAACTAGCTAACAGGCAACACATGTTCTAGCTCTTGGTCCAAGCTGTCCCTCCTTAACAGGTCGGAACCTGATTAGTGGAGGTATGTCCTTCCTTGCTTTCTTGGATACGTTTTTCACAACTTGGAGTGGATAGCACAAAGGACACTGTACAGAAGCTTGGCGTACAACTTTGAAAGAGCCTACATTTCATAAACACCGGCGTCGGAATTTTATTTTTCAAATTAAGATCATTCAATACGACATTAGTGGAAATATGTAAACAATTAATTATATGTCAATCATATATAACATTCAACAGATGATACTAGTTTTCACAATCATTATTTCTTTTGTTTTTGTCTGGAGCTTTGTCTGTAGCTGAACACTATGCATGGATTTTATTTCATTGGCTAGGGCTTCGTTCACGAGCCGATGTTGTTGAACTATTTTGAATCCCGTGAATGTCGGAGCTTTTAAGGAAATCTGGTACATGGCACCACTTTCATCGGAGATATCAGAGATTTGAATATCAGTAGCGCCAGGGAATGACTCAGAAGCTTGGCAATGATCTTCTGCTCTCTAACTGTGAGATCTCAGCACGGGGCATATCATTCGCCAACGCCAGTGACCACGGATGAAGCCTCGGAGTATAAACAACAGGAGCTCGAAGAGTACGTCTGAACTGGCCGATGAATCGTAATATAATTCCACGCATTTTGCTGATTGTTAATCAAATTTTTACGTTTCTTCGGGGTGTAGGAAATATCCCTAGCCATATTTTTGAAGCCATCATGTCTTTCTTGGCTTGCCTGTTATTGTTGCATATTAACAGTGGGAAAAACAACAGAATTCGGGGGGTTTTAAGAAGCATGGTCGCCTATGCCACATTTCAACGGTTGTAAATACAAACATCATGTCAAACCGTACTTAGCACGTGAAAGATTGCGATTAAAAGATGCATTTTATCATTAGATGAGATGCCATTCTAAACTTTCTTATGTCTTTAAACTTCTGAAAGGAAAGATCGTTTTCGTTTCAAAGAACAAATGCATGTTTGTTTACACTTCCTTCCAGCGCCATATTTCATCCATCTTGCTTGTCTTGCAGAAGAAAGCGATCTTGCTTAATCGGCCGGCAGAGAAGGCAGACAACCAACTTAAGACACTCCGAAATGTCTTATAAAAAAGTCAAATTCACTCTGTCGGAGCTAGAGACACGGAAACAGATAAGGCTGATCCAACGGGGCATGACACTCAAGGGAGATAAAAACCAGAGACAAGGGAGATAAAAACGGTGACTTAATTCCCAATTTTAAGTTGCCAAACCTCTGTGTTTGTCTGCATTAGAAAAGCAAAACCCAAAGCTTAAACCTGTGTTTTAAAAGCACAGAATGTTTATCTGCTTCTTTATTTTATTCCGTGAAAAGCAGGGCAACAGAATGCATTTTCTTAATAAATTTCTCACTTCAAGTGAAAACAGCGCGAAATCTGGAGAATTGAGCATCAATGCTGTAAATCACGTGTGACGTGAGAGCCAGTGTGAATTGGTGACAAGGAAGGACGGCATCATGAAAGATAAAGCCTCGAGTCTGAGAGACGTACTTAAATATTGGCAGACGTATTTTGAGATTACTCAGTCAGTATTCCGGTTGTTTAAAACAGTAATTATTTTAAATTTGGAATAGTTACTACCGACTCTTTCCTTACTGTGTGTTCTATAAATATAATGTAGGAAGTCATTGGAGTACCCTCACTGCATTACCCAATATGATTTGTATCCATGCGCGTGATCATCATCATCATCATCATCATCATCATCATCATCATCATCATCATCATCATCATCTTCTTCCACTTCTGTCGTCAAGCGTCGTGGGGAGGAATAATTTGTGTTCCAGCGCCCGGTGGGCGGCACTGGATAGTGTCATTCCGTGTGGCTGTACAATGTCTTAGATGTCGTCAATCCATTTTCTTCTTGGATGTCCTCTTGGTCTCGTCGCAGATGATCTTTGATGTAAGGCCAGTGATGGTAGTTGCATGCGCGTGATAACTTTACATTTTCTATCAGGGTTCTTCCTGTCCATTATGAATGTTATCTGTCCAGCTTTCAGTGTGTGTGCGTGCGTGCGTGTGTGTGTGTGTGTGTGTGTGTGTGTGTGTGTGTGTATGTGTGTGTGTGTCTTCCGCTCTAATTCAGTAACTACAGTGCTAGACGGCCCAGTCAGTCTGTAGATATTCCGACGTACAAGTTATTCCGCTCTCTTTACTATTATCATCATGTTCCAGGCCAAATGGCGTCGGCGCTCATGTCTCTCTACCGAACATGATCCATGTTGTTCTGGAACAATTCTACTGCTGACATCAGACATCCCCATCTCCCACCGCACCATGCCACCATCCTAGAAAAGACCAGCATTTCTCTGGGTCTACCTCTGCTTCTTCTACCGCTGGTTTTTCAGTTGTCGCAATGTACTCCAATCCCTCTCTTCTTATTATATGACTCAGGACCATGCGGTAGATTTTCTCAGTATGATGCAAGTTATCGAAATGCCGCCCCTTATATGTTTTTTCTTTAAAATTCCGCCTACATATGAAGCCCCCTTACGGTGCCGCCTGATGCGGACGCCTCTCTGTATCATAGCACGGCACAGCCCTCATTTGGCCGTAGAATACTATTTGTCTCTTTCTTATTAGTTAATTAGTTAGTCGCGGTTTCCACTTCATGTCAACGGGTCGTCCCAATAATTCTCCGTTCCTGTGCTAGTGAATATCACACAAAATTCCCCCCACTGCCCTATGTGAAAAGTGGAACAGACAGGAGTCTTGACATACCAACAGCCCGCACAGATATACAGTGAACAACTAAGGTTAGAATTAAATTGTAAAAAGACACAGATTGTGGTCGTCACTAGGAAGGAAGAAATACCACAATGTAATATACAAGTGGGACTATTCTTAAATAAGTGAATTGGTACACTTATCTCAGAAAGGTCATAACATCCTGATGGGAGATGCATTGAAGAAGAATCGCCATGGCGAAGTTGCCTTTCGTAAGATGGATAACATACTGACCAATAAAAAGATGTTCATTTGCAACGAAATAAAGAATGTTGAGGTATTAATGTTGTATGGATGTGAAGAATGTTGAGGTATTACTGTTGTATGGATGTGAAGAATGTTGAGGTATTACTGTTGTATGGATGTGAAGAATGTTGAGGTATTACTGTTGTATGGATGTGAAGCGTAGACAAATGAGCAGACAAGCTGAAAAACATCGGATGACTGTGGAAATATGGCTTCGGAGGAAAATACAAAGAATGCTATGGGCAGACAGAAAAGCCAATGACCAAGTCCTACAAGAAATAAATGAAAACCGTAAACTAATTAGAGAAATTAGATGTAGACAGTCACATTTTCTTTGGCCACGTTATGAGATGAAATAAATTGGGGATCGTGGTGACAACTGGCAAGATCGAGGGAAAGAGAATAAGGGGAAGGCAGAGAAAGAAGTAAATAACTGGATGGCTTATTCACGTGGTATGGTCGAGACAAGTACACTAAGCTGTTCTACGACTCTGGTGATCACGTTAGATGACAAGACATGACCACTCACGCTTATCGGCATGGCACATTGAATTTCTGTTCACGGAGAATTACAATTGCGGAAGATACCGCGAAATGAAACACAACACGATGACTAGTACGTCGATACATCGCCCCTTTTGTCCAAATAGCATACACAACTTGGACCGGCAATATTTTCAAACACCGCACAGTCATTAAAAAATACACCCTATATTATCCTTTGGCACTGAATCAGATAAGTTTGTATGAACGAGGGGGCTTTAAATGAAAACCTTAAAAGTGTGACAGAAATTACAATACCCATACCATTGTCTTGTAACCTGTCAATATTGTTGTTAAGGATGTCAAGAGTGTTCAGCGGGTGACATCAGGGTGCAGAGGAACACGTGACGTCATAAGGACAGTTTAAGGATTGCTGCCAAGCTTTTGACACGCACCAAAGAGGAGCAGCGTTCTGTTATCCGCTATTTGTTCAGTGAAGAGGTGACACCTATAGAAATGCACCGACAAATAAAGGCCTAGTATGATGAGGCATGCCTGTCAGTCGACCAAGTCAAGGACTGGAGTAGGAAGTTTCAAAACAGCGTGATTTTTGTGACAGACTGTTCAAGACCGGGTCAGGCACACCGAGTAGTGACCCCCAGAGATTTGTTTTCCACAGGAATCCAAGCACTTTATGGATGCTAGAGGACTTGCATTGAACGCAGTGGTGACCATATAGAACAAAATGATACATTTGTTCTGTACTTTTCCAGAATATATTCACAACTACAAAAAAAAAACATTGAAGGTTTTCATTTAAAACCCCGCGTATGTATGAACACACACACACACACACACACACACACACACACACACACACACACACACACACACACGCGCGCGCGCGCGCGCACGCACGCACGCACGCACACCATGTAAATATATGTATAAGATAAGATGGCTGGTCTGGAGCGTGTACACGTCATCGTGTCTTGATGAATAGGGACTGATACCCTCCACCCAACAGTGGCAGACACGAATTCTTATCCCGGGGATACGAATATACAGTCACTTCTCCAGGGGTATTGGAATTGTTGTTTGGAAAATCGGATCGGATCGGAAGAAGAGATTGAGATACACATGAGATACACATGAGATACACATGAGATGCACATGAGATACACATGAGATACACATGAGATACACATGAGATACACATGAGATACACATGAGATGCACATGAGATACACATGAGATACACATGAGATACACATGAGATACACATGTACGGATACCACCGATTACTGACTTTATAGAACACAAAAGAATTAAATGGTTCGGAGATTGAGCTAGAAGGGAACACGATCAATCAGCGGTTAGATCGTTGTACGTGAGAACATCGGATTACTAGGCCAGAGAACGTCTTAGGAAGAGACAGCTAGACGGAGCAAAAGAGACTGAAAAAAAAAATGAAATATGCTACAAGATAATATGCTATAAGCTACAATACAAACGAAAAACAAGTAATTGCATCCACTACCCCACGGCAAATACAGTTGGGCGAAAGACGAAGAAAGTCATTACATAGAAATATACTTGAGTGCATTTGTTTACAAAT
>JACEFZ010020719.1:317500-320000 GCA_014155875.1 Cepaea nemoralis | reverse complement strand
TCTATGTTTCTGTTTCATAAATATTTAATCTGGAACGACACTTCACGACCACACGTTCGGACATAAATGCTCAGTATCCGATCAATTAGGAGTTAAGAAAAGAGTTCATAGCTAAAAAAGAAAGTTCTCTGACCAGGCAGCTGTCATTTTTCATCAAGGCTAACGAACAGAGCTAGGGTGCTAGTTGTTGCGTCGTACGAAGTCGCTCTTCTGATGGCTCGCAAAAAAAAAAAAAAAAAAAGCCGTTCACTGATGCAGAAGAAATAACCAAGCCTTCCCATAAAATTGCTGCTAGAATGCTTGGCGATAAAAAGTGTGAAAAAAATTTGATCAGATTCATTTGTCTAATAATACTATGCCCAGGCGAGTTGAAGAATTAGCCAACGATATTCATCGTCAAGTAGCAGCACATATCAAAATTTGTAAAGTTTCTTTTTTCATTGATGGGTGAATCCACTGACATTTCTGACACAGCTTAGTTCGCAGTTTTTGTTCGAGCAATAAACGATAATTTTGACGTCATTGAAGAACTTCTAGGACTTGAATCGATGCATGCAACTACCAAAGAGACTGATCTGTTTGAAAATCTGAACTTGTATGTAGAGAAAAACAACGTAGAATGGACCAAATTGGACATTGCATGCACCGACGGTGCTCCTGATTTGACGTGCAAAAAGTCTGGATGTCTAGCATTATTGGAACAGTTTCTTGGCCGCACTATATTACAACATCATTGTATCATTCACCAAGAGGCTCTGCGTGGAAAGACGTTAAATCTGAAACATGTCAGGGATGTTGTTCTGAGATGTGTGAACAAAATTCGAAGTAAGGCGCTGAACAGGCGTGAGTTCAGACAGTGTCTATCAGACCTGAACGGTGAGCTACTGTTACACTGTGATGTCAAATGGCTATCTAAAGGGAAAGTTCTGTCACGTTTATGGGCCCTGAACAAAAAAATAGTGTCTATCTGTTTCCGTCTGAAATAAATGAATTGCCTACAGAACGGGAATGTCTGCTGAACGATAACTGGCTTAATAACCTGACATCTTTGGTGAACATCATGTCTCATGTAAACGCTTTAAATGCGATGATCCAGAAAAAATAAAAACAACAAACTATTCACAACTTTTTGCGATGAAATTTCTTCATTTTAAATGAGACTACGACTGTTTAAGGGACAGCTGACTGAAGGGACTGTAGAGGCGTGTCCAACTCTGAAGACGCTTGTGGTGGACAAGAAATGTGACTTGTTACAGCACACAGTAAAAGTTGAAAGTCTTCTGGATATCTTTCAGTCGAGATTTCAAGAGTTCACAACAGAGGAGGATAATGTTTCCCTCTTCATAAATCCGTTCGTATTTTCTGACGCCAAGCTCTGTAAATTACAGCAAAACCTTCAGCACGAAGTAATTGATTTGAAATGCAATTCTGCACTGAGATGTAAATCTCTGGAGCTGCCTGCTTCACCTTCAGCTGATCATGTGATTTCATTCTGGCGACTATTGCCTATTGAATAATTTGAACACTTGCCTTCATTCTCCCAGAGATACATGTGTCGTTTTGGTTCCACTTATAGAAGCGAGCAGTTATTTTCCCGCTGTGACCGTTTATATATATATATATATAACAAGCAACGTTGCAGACAGTAATTTAGCTGTGCTTATGACTTTGGGCACGACAGATTAGTAGCCAGACATTGATAAACTGGCATCTGAACTTAAGTAACTGGTTATGAAGAACAGTTACAATTGTAAATTAATTACATTTATAGTGGTTTTCAAAACTGATTAAAAATTTATTGTTAAATGAACGTTTGATTTAAAACCCTCCCCCCAATAAAAAAAAAATGATCGCAGTGTAATACTGACACTAACTGCCTTTAAAGTTTTAGAATCTTTCTGACGAAAGTTAAGATAGGTAAGAATGATGCTTGCTTGCTTGCTTGTGTTCATTGGCTTGAGCTCCAACGCAAAGTCCTGTATGTTGGATGAAGGCATCCTGTTGTCCAACATCAGTGTGATGTCATACAGGACCTGAGGTTTGCGTGAGTATCCGTTGTCCCATGTCTGGCTTATTGGTGTGCAGACTGGTGGTTCCTCGCCATACAGGCAGACACTCTCCGACTTCGGAGGAATCGGCGATCCTATTGACTTCAGCCAGGACCCCGAAGGGACCTGTTGCCCAGGACGCTCGGCGAGGACGCGTCAATAGGTCTTGGCCAGTATATAACCCGGCCCTGGTGCCTTGGAAACACCTCTGCGTCCCGGTAAGAATGATATTACACGACTTTTATAATTTTATAACGTTGTGGCCCGCTTAGCTACCTAAAATAGTAGATATGGCCCTCTGCTTGAAAAGTTTGGGAACCTCTGCTGTAAACTTACATCAAACATAAACAGTACATACATATACACCTACACACATACACCAAGTCATACACAAATATATACTTACATATGTACATACATATACACCTACACACGTATACCAAATCAGGACA
>JACEFZ010020719.1:232500-315000 GCA_014155875.1 Cepaea nemoralis | reverse complement strand
GCACTGGAGAATGCAGATAGTAGATGTTATAATTCTTCCTCAGAGTGGGTCGTAATCGCAACATCATCCGCAAAAAGCAACTCTCTGATTAGTACCCTGCTAATTTTGGTCTTGGCCTTCAATCTCTGAGCATTATAGAGGCCACCATCTGAGCGTGAGTGAATGTATATACCGTCATCCTGATCACGAAAGGCATATTTCAGTAGAAGTGAAAAGTATATCCCAAAGAGGGTGGGGGATAGTACACAACCTTGCTTAACTCCACTCTTGATTTCAAACTCTTCTGAAGTTGAGCCATCAAACTTGATTATACCCTTCATGCCTGTGTGGAACGATTCCACAATGGACAGAAGAGTTGGTGGACAGCCAATCTTCTTTAGTGCTTTGAACAGACCCTCACGACTGACCAAATCGAATGCCTTTGTGAGGTCGATGAAGGCAATAAACAGTGGCTGATTTTGTTCCCGGCATTTTTCTTGCATCTGTCGCAATGAGAATATCATATCAATGGTAGACCGGTTCTGACGGAAGCCGCACTGTGATTCGGGGTAGACTTGATCTCCCAGGACTTGAAGTCTGCGCAGGACAATTCTGGCAAATACTTTCCCAACAATACACAGAAGTGAGATACCCCTATAGTTGTTGCAGTCGCTCCGATCTCCCTTGTTCTTGTACAGCGTTATGATGTTTGAATCTTTGAAATCCTGTGGGACTTGTCCTTCTCGCCAGCATAGCTCTATTAGCTGGTGGATCTGTAGAGCGAGGGTGTCTTGCCCACTCCTGATCACCTCTATTGGAATCCCATCCTTACCTGGAGCCTTGCCAGATGCAAGCTCATTTATAGCACACTTAACTTCTGTTATAGTGGGAAGTGTGTCCAGGTGGTCAAGAGTTGGCAGGGCCTCTATGGCGTTGAAGGCATCATCCGCCAGCTTGGTCTCACTTGAGTAAAGCTCTAAATAGTGCTCGACCCATCTATCCATCTGCTGTTTCTTATCAGTGATGATTTCTCCAGTCAAGGTTTTCAGCGGTGCACTTCTTTTGATCATTGGACCACAGGCTTTCTTTATCCCTTCATACATGCTTCTGATGTTTCCCTTATCACTTGCGATTTGAATGGACTCACATAACTTGATCCAATAGTCATTCGCACACTGCCTGGCAGCCTTTTGTACATCCTTCCTCGCTTGCTTCAGCTCACTCAGAGTGTTACGCGTTGGTCTTTCCTTGTTTCTTAAGAGAGCTATCTTCTTTTTATCAATCAAGGGTTGCAGTATCTGGCTGTTTGCCGCAAACCAGTCCTGCCTCTTATGATCCACAGTGCCAGTAAACCCCTACCGCTGTTTTATAAATAGTTTCCTTAAGTTTACTCCATTTATCATTTACTATACAATTTTCTGATATATCATTGAAAGCGTCCTCAAGTTGCTGTTGAAATTCAAAGCACTTTCAAGGATCGTGAGTGTTAATAATATTAATCCTGGGGCTAGACTTGTGTTTAGCTGTGTAGATTCTCTTTGGTCTCAGTCTAACCCTTGCAACAACCAAAGAATGATCTGTATCACAGTCAGCACTGTGGTAACTTCGAGTTAATGATGTATGGTTCAGATGTTGTCTCCGTGTGATAATGAAGTCCAGCTGATGCCAATGGCCGGATCTTGGATGTTTCCATGTGACCTTATGCATCTCTTTTGTTTTAAAAAAGGAGTTTGTAATACATAGGTCATTTCTAGTGCAATGCTCCAGCAGCCTTTGCCCATTATCATTCATGCGACCGATGTTGTATTTTCCAAGGCACACTGGCCATGAACTCGAGTCCTTGCCCACACGAGCATTGAAATCACCGAGCATATAAATGTAGTCGGATTTTGGAACTGCCTTGATCGCAGAGTCTAGCTGCTCATAGAACGTATCTTTCACATCATCAGAGGAAGCGAGTGTCGGTGCATATGCAGTGAGAATGGTGGCAAATCCACAAGAGGTTGCCAAGCGCAGTGATAATAATCTTTCATTACCTCCAGCTGGGATATCAATCATTCCCAGTAGCGAATTCTTCACTGCAAAGCCCACACCGTGTTGCCTTTTTTCTGCCTGCCCTCTTCCCTTCCAAAAAAAGGTGTAATTGTTTTCCCTGAGTGACCCTTCCTCAGCGAGGCGAGTCTCCTGCAGGCCAGCAATATCAATGTTAAGACGATTGAGTTCAGCATCAATCACAGCCGTTTTTCTCACATCGTCAATATTTGTCAAGTCAGTGGAAAATCCTGGACACATGGTTCTCACGTTCCAGGTTGCAAGCCGTAGCTTGAGGTTTCTATTATTCTTTTTATTAGTACCTGGTGCATTGGTTTTACAGCCTGCGATTCAGATTTTGTCCTAGCCCCAAGCACCCATTGAAGCAGGCAGGCTGTGGCGGATCAGCACCCAATTGGCCGGGGGCTGCCCAGCTTGAGGCGGGCGGTAGCTGATCAGTGACACCTGTAGGTGTCTCCCACCGTCAGAGGCAACGCGTGGCGCCCCATGTCTACGCCAACTGACAAGGACTTATAACCCGTAACAGTTGCCTCTCGCTTTGATTCCGAGACCGGTTAAGACCAGGGATGGAGTTATTGCCTCTCCATAGCACAAAGCCTGGGCTAAAATAAAGAAACCATGTGTTGCCCATGCAGCATGATCCCTCTCTCGGCTTGCCTAGTTCACTCCAGAGGAAAGTTAACACCTATACATCTGGAACAAGACAAGCTGCAGAAGCTGCCGGATCAGCAAAGCAATGCTCTAACTGTCCGCCTGTCGGAGCTTCAATCCTAGACCAGCTGCCAACCAAGGCTTAGGGCCTGGTCTGCCCTGCCATGACTTATTTTGTCTTTGGGTTGCATTTCCTCGCACCAGGATAAGGCTAGTACCCTCCCAATTGCGCTCTTCCGCCCGAAGCCGTTGGCACAATGTGGGGTGTCGGGTTTGGTAAGCGCCGCCCAACATTCGGCGCTGACAGAAAGCAGGTAGTACTGTCTACTGTCATACAGTAGCTCAGTCATATCTGACTAAGACCTGACTTATATATATATATATATATATATATATATATATATATATATATATATATATATATATATATATATATATATATATATATATATATATATATATATATATATATATACGCACACACACGAGGCCGAGTCAATAAGTAAGTCACTCAGTTCTGTGGGATGACAGGTAAATGTAATTAGTATTTTCTACAGGTGTCATTAGGTGACACCAATATCGAACTTTATATTCCCGTTCGTCAGGTGGAGCTATGTGTCTCATGCGCATGCGCAGGGCATAAATATAATGGCGACTGTACATGCGCAGTGTACAACCAAAGAGCAACGTGCTGTTGTGCGTTTTGTGTGTGTGTGTGTGTGTGTGTGTGTGTGTGTGTGTGTGTGTGTGTGTGTGTGTGTTGGCAAAGGGACTTCCTGAAAATGACATTCATAAGGATATACTTCCTGTTTATACTGGGGACGAATCATGGATGCATCACTACCACCCCGAATCAAAGCGTGCTTCAATGCAATGGAAACATCCTTCTTCGCCTTGTGTTAAAAAATTCAAGGTTATGCCATCAGCAGGGAAGGTTATGCTGACAGTGTTCTGGGATTGTCAAGGAGTGCTTTTAATCAATTTCAAGAAGAAAGATGACAATGTGAATTCTGAATCGTACTGTGAAGTTCTATCGATGCTTCATGATGCAATTTGAAGAAAACGTCCAGGACTGCTGACTAGAGGAGTGTTGCTTCTTCATGACACTGCCAGACCACATACTGCTCGATTAACTCAGGAGAAAATTAACCAGCTAAGGTGAGAAGTTCTGGAACATCCACTTTACAGCCCCGACTTAGCCCCTAGCGATTTCCACCTTTTTGGTCCACTGAAAACTCATCTTTTACTGGAGACATTTCGCGAATGACGCCGAAGTTGAATGCGAAGTGAAAACGTGGTTTAGAAACCAGAGCACGCAGTTCTATGCATTCGATTTTGGAGGATTGATAAAATGATGGCTCAAAGTGCATCAATGATGGCGGAAAATATGTTGAGAAATAATGGAACAATGTATGTATAAAAATAAACTCGTTTCAAGGTGTTATCATAGTTAGTTATTTTTCTACAGCCATTGTCGACTTACTTATTGACTTCCCGCATATATTATATATATATATATATATATATATATTATATATATATATATATATAGAATATATATATATATATATATATATATATATATATATATATATATGTTGGAACTACATCGGCCATGTACCAGAATGGACAAGACAAGACTCCCCTACGGAGCCCTCATATGATGGTCACCAGTAAGGAAAAGAAAACGGGGAAGAAAAAGAGAGACCCTGCGTAGACCATCATTAGAGAAGGGCTCATTCAATGGCCAAGTAAATATCCAAGATCTACAACAGGTAGCAGCGAACCGCCAGGCATGGAGAGTCAGGACTTCTGCCCTATGCGCCGCCTTAGGCTCAAGAGGAAAGACTAACTAACTAATATATATATATATATATATATATTAGATATATATATATATATATATATATATATATATATAATATATATATATATATAATATATATATATATATATATATATATATATATATTCTTCTTCTTCTTCTTCTTCAGCATTCCGAGCCATTGAGGTTCTTTGCTGCTGCAAATACAATCTGTCTCCATTCGTCTCTCTGGTGGACCTTCTCTTGCCAGTCGTTGATTCCAAGTGCTTGTAGGTCTGTATGTATATTATCTCTCCACCGCCTTCTTGGTCTACCTCGGGGTCTACGGTCATTTATTTCCTGAGTGTAAGCGAGTTTTGTTTCCCTATTATCTTCCATTCTTTCTATATGCCCCAGCCATTGTAGTCTATTAGCCTTCATGATACCAGTGATTAGCGGGGACTTAAACAAATCATAAATGTCTTTGTTACTTCTTCTTTTCCACTCTCCACTTTGTGTATCCCTAATGGGTCCAAAAGATGCGTCCTTAAAATTTTGTTCTCAAAGATATATATATATTATATATATATATATTATATATATATATATATATATATATATATATATATATATATATATATATATATTATATATATATATATATATATATATATATATATACATACATACATCCCATGACCATTTTCTTACAACCCATGTTAAGATGGATTAACTTTAGAGTCCAGGCCACTTGTTAAAATAATCCTCATAATAAAAGAAGTAGTTGGGATGGAAAGCGAGGCAAACGTGCGATAGAGGCATTATCAGGGAGCTACCACTGATGTGAGGGCGTTCACTTACCTCTCTTCCCGAACCAGTTTGCGTGAACGGGTTCTGAAATCAAATGAACCACCAGGATGAATGCAAGGACGAAAATGGCAGCTCTGACCATGGCGCTGTTGTTTTGTGTTCACGGGTACTAGTTGGTGGGAACTTGGGAACCGCTTCTGCTGCAGAAAGATACAAAAATTACTTGTTTAGGGAAGTGGTGGAAGAAGAGAATGAGAAAGATGAAGAAAAGATGGTATACCTATAAAGAGGACGAGAAAGAAGAAGAGAAAATGATGTACCTAAGAAGAGGATGAGAAAGAAGAAGAGAAGATGGTGTACATAAGAAGAGGATGAGAATGAAGAAGAGAAGAGGGTGTACATAAGAAGAGGATGAAAAAGATGAAGAGAAGATGGTGTACATAAGAAGAGGATGAGAAAGAAGAAGAGAAGATGGTGTACATAAGAAGAGGACGAGAAAGAAGAGAAAATGGTGTACATAAGTAGAGGACGAGAAAGAAGAAGAGAAAATGGTGTACATAAGAAGAGGATGAGAAAGATGAAGAGAAGATGGTGTACATAAGAAGAGGATGAGAAAGAAGAAGAGAAGATGGTGTACATATGAAGAGGATGAGAAAGATGAAGAGAAGATGGTGTACCTCAAATACCTGATTGGATGTTTTGTTGATTACGCTTTTGCTTGTCCACGTCATTCGCAACTGCGAGCGCTGAAGCCACCACGAGGAAGATCGACGACAACCCACCACAGACAAGAGCCAACACAGCTGAGAAGGAGGAGAAAGACACCACAGACAAGAACCAACACAGCTGAGAAGGAGGAGAAAGACACCACAGACAAGAGCCAACACAGCTGAGAAGGAGGAGAAAGACACCAGAGGCGGAAACTCCGACTAAACAGTCAGATAGGTTGCCAAACGTATTCAAATGGAGCTCTCAGACGAACAAATCACGAACCAGCTACAAGAAGAGAATCTCAACATCCGAACCTTGAAGGCGGAGCGGATCCTAACGTACTCAAAGATCCCTACCACGCTGGCGGTGGTGACGACTGAGGGCAGAGAGATACCAGGCCAGGTATCGATAGACAAGAAAATACAACAACCTGCAGGATTCATACTAAGGATTACTCAATGTTCCAGATGCCAGAAGGCCGGCCACAGCAGAGCAGCATGTCGCAGTAGGACAGAAATTTGCCGGTACTGCGCCGATCACCACGCCTTCAAGGAGTGTCCGCTGGCCAAGCTTGACACGGACTTTCGAGCACCCAACAACAACAGAAAGTGCGCCAACTGCCTGGGCAAGGATGGAGCAAGATATTTGGGCTGTCCGTACCTCCAAAGATACAGAGACATCTTAAAGCTCGCCATTACCACAAAGACACCATTCAAGGAAGCAATGCGGAGGGGCGAGATACAAGGTATATCACAAGCTGAAAGAGATTAACTGCAAAAACAAATAGACGAGTTGAAGAAACAAATCAAAGCACTGCGGACGCCAACTCCGACCAGCGACAACGAAGAAATACTGTCGGAAATAAAGGAGATCCAGCAAAACATCAAGAAAGAAGTGGAACATATGGGCGAGATGAAGAAGGAAAACGAAGAAATGCTACGCACCATTAAAGCGGAGAGAGAGAGAGAGAGAGAGAGAGAGAGAGAGAGAGAGAGAGAGAGAGAGAGAGAGAGAGAGAGAGAGAGAGAGAGCTGCTGAAAGCTAAAATGGAAGTAATCCAAAACAAACCAACAGAAGCTATGCAAGAGAACGCAGACAAGCCGCAAGATGAAATTCAGCAAAATACCGAGCCGGAACCGCAAGCTAAGGTCAACAGCCCAACCACGACACCAAAGAAATCCAAGAGAGAAACATCCCTCCAGATCTCTGAAGGCGGCACAGAATACCCACACGGACTCAGCCTGGAGAAGTGCCTAGAATCGATAAAACTGGAGGAACTCAGGCACCAGGAATTCTAAAGGCGCTGGGATGAAAGAGGAAAGAAGAAACCCAAGAAACACAGGAGACCGGTAGAATACCCAGATACACACGATGAACCTGATTTTGCCGACTGCACGTAGTATATAGAAGACGGAGAGATCATCCCATGGCTGACCGCGGAGGAAGAAATCGAAAGGCAACAGAAACTCAAAATGGAAAGTGAAAACATGCGCAACGAGAGCAATGAAAACATCGAAAAGCTTCTACGGACAATACACAATAAAGGAGGCAAAAAGAACAAATAAAAAGTCCTTATAAGGACTGCACCTAGCCAAGCCAGACGAGCCAGGAGCCTGCACCAACAAAGAAACCAAAAGATTTGACGGGCACAAAAGATAGCCGTCACCAACTCCCAGCTGACGTCACAGACACAAAAGCAGATAAAACCAGTCCGAGATGGGACTCACTCGTAAGAGAGCACAAGGCAAGAATTAGGGTGAATAAACCCACAAAAGCCGCAGACCTCAACAATAACCACAGCTGAAGAGGCAGGTTGAACGAGGCCGAAATTGGAATTTTAGTTTTGAAAATTGGAATTGGGATTGGAATTAGTTGAAGTTTTTACAATAAAACATCTAAAATTTGTGCCGTGTGTGCTATGCTGCATCACGACTTGCTGTATCCTAATACGAGTTTGCACATGCGAAGCTCCAGTGCTGTTCTTGCATGACTCACGGGCTTCAATGGTTGGAGAGGGGTAGGAGAGCTCTGTCAGACAGTTCTCTACGATATGGTACTTTGGTTCGGGGTCTAACAGCGACAGGTGTAGAAATTTTTCAAGGCTCAAAGATTCTCTGTGATAAAGTGGTACGCCGCCTGTCTCGCGCTCGGCAGGTTGTGGATTCGATTCCGGGTTACGTCGTTCGTTCGATTCACAAGTACATTTTTCTCGGAGGCTCCTGGGGGTCGTCGCTGGAGCTACGGAGTTCGTGCTTTCTGTGACGCTTTCGACAGGCCGCCTTGCGGAAAGCGACCGAGCCATATGGAATAAAACCCGGTGCAATGACATCGATCTGGTCTTTTGAACCCTTATTTTGCAGCTGATATATTACACATCCAGGACTCTTATCCATATGTTGCGACAGGAACTATGAGCTGTCTCAAGTGTGTTGTGCTGTCTGTGTTCCAATTCAGAAATATTTTAATTGCTTGAGTTGCTGTAGAGAAATGTTTGTTTCTCCCCCCCCCCCCCCACCCTCCCCATGTTTGCTCGCTTTGAACTCAAGCGTTGTCCTTACCCGTACTCCTACGTTTACTGCCATGGAATGATGTTTGCGTGTGGATTAGTTAGCTTTCCCTGTTACCAGTGTCCCTCGCCATCAGACAAACCCTCTCCAGTTTCTGAGGTATTTGTAATTTACGTTCCCACGTCAAGGGCGAGCGGTCAACATTCTAGTCCAACTGACCGGTGTAGGAGTTGAACCCACTACCTCGACATCAACAACCCGCGCTCTTATCCATTCGGCCACGCTGTTCTCCTGTACTTCTTTGAAAGTCTGTTATCACAGTTTTCATCAACAAAGGAGCTAGATATTCCTTTTCTGTCATTTCTCTCCGTTGAAAGTTATCTGTTGCCATATTTGTTTTATGGGTTGTCGCTATTTTTCATTTTGTTGTATTGAGACATATATGTTGTTTTCGATGTATTGAGACATACATGTTGTGTTTGTTGTAATGAGACAAGTGTTGTGTTTGTTGTATTGAGACATACATGTTGTATTTTTTGTATTGAGACATAAATGTTGTATTTGATGTATTGAGACATTCATGGTGTATTTGTTGTATTGAGACATTAATGTTGTTTTTGTTGTATTGAGAAATACAGGTTGTTTTTGTTGTATTGAGAAATACATGTTGTTTTTGTTGTATTGAGACATACATATTGTTTTTACTGTATTAAAACATACATGTTGTGTTTATTGTATTGAAACATACATGTTGATTTTGGTTTATTGAAACATACATGTTGGTTGTGTTGTATTGAGACATATATTTTGTTGTTCACTTTCTTCTTCTTGTGTAGCCCTTAAGGGGATACTATCACAACCAACTTAACTAAAACAGTATTTGCCTTGGTCATTGTAGCTGTTATTTTGAATTTGTTTACGCGATGGTGTAGCCTGCCTGATGTACAACCCTTGTTAGTCATCTCTTGCCATGCTTGATAGGGTGAAGTTAGTTGCATGTATCTTTCACGACGTCGCAATTAACACCAGAATTATTTGCCTGTTTCTGATTTACTAGCTAATTTTCACGTTCAGTAGTTTGCCATTGCTGTTGTTAATGGCCGATGCTCATACCAATGAATTCAATGCAAGACGGTCTACTGAAAAATCGTCTGCAGCAGATTTCGAACCTTGGACTTGGCGTGTCGGGGACTTGTGAATCTCGCTCACTGTCTCTAAGCCACAGCACCCAGCGTGGAAGGGTACGCTGTCACTTCCCTGTGATTCCGTTACAGGGACCTATAACACACAAGCCAGTTTGTTCTTGATCTGAGTGAATTAGTTCCCCAACCTCCGATATGTCAGCAATGAACGTCACAGTACATGTAGAGACACTAGAACTAGTAACACGTTTTTCCTGTCTTGGACATACAAGTATAATAACAGATGATGACAGAAGTGAAACAGAAATCACAAAGAGAATAGGAATGGCTAAAAATGCTTTCAGCAGCTTGAAATCAGTATTAACGTTTAGAGATATTAATAGCGCATTAGAAATGAGAATTGTCAAATGTTATGTATATTCAACACTACTATACGGTGCGGAAGCCTGGGTATTGAACAAGCAATTAGAAAGTCGAATAGAGGCCCTGGAGATATGGATGTACAGAACAATATGGCGTATGTAATGGAAACAGAAACAATCAAATACAGAGGTCTTAGAAAAACTAGCTATGACAAGAGAGTTGATGAAAGAAATAAAAAAGAGGCAAGTGAAATATTTCGGCCACGTTAAAAGACATAACACTCTTATAAAACCACACTGGAAGGTAAGGTTGAAGGCAAGCGAGCAAAAGGTAGACAACGATACAAGTGGGAAGATAACATCAAGAGATGGACGAATACCAAATCTGACAGAATGTACAGTCATTGCTAGAGACAGTGTCGGAGATCCACCATTGCCAACCTTCATTATGGAGATGGCGCTTGATTGATTGATTGATTGATTGATTGATTGATAATCCTAAAGAGACGTGAGAGATCGTTCTACAGAGAACATTAACATGATAATCTGCATACAGGAACATTCTTGCAGGAAAGGACAGTTGAACAACAAAAAGAAGGAAAGGAACATTCTTGCAGGAAAGGACAGTTGAACAACAAAAAGAAGGAATGTGTGAATAATACAGCCACTTGAGTTACGGTTAGCAGTGGGAATTGAAGATTTATACCAAGGGTTATAAATTGTAATTGTAATAGCTGTGTCCAAAGTGCGCATGTCTTCTTACATAATCGCGCCAAATATATTGAAAATGACGTTCTTTGATTTTACAATGCCATGTTTTATGTATGTCGGGTGTAAATTATGGAGTGACGTGGGAATAATTTGTGTTGTAAATATGGAGCAGAAAGACGAATCTTGTTTTACACAGACATCCGGGCGGAAGTGTCAATAAAGATTAGGAAATTATTGTGTTCTTCTTCTTCCGTCTTCTGCTTCCACATCCTCTTTTTCTCCCCCTTCTTCTTCCACCGCCTTCTTCCTCCTCCTCCTTCTTCTTAATCTTCTTCTTTACCTTCATCTCCCCTCTCTCTTTATCCATCATGCGTTGTTTTTTTTATGAACTGGTATGAGTGCAGGTCGTTCTGAAAACAATGGCAAACTACTGAACGTAAACTTGCCAAGGAATTACAAATAGCCATAAACTGCGGGGGTTGACTGCTACGTCCTGTAAAGGATATGCAACTAACTAACCAATGAATGTATTTGTCACCGTTGTAAGCACGGGTAACTCGGACACGTCTCTCAGAATGAAGATTAAGAGCCAGATAACGTCTACTATGGAATGTGTTCAGCTATATAGCGGGAATCAATTCTATTGAGGATGCACTTAAATTTTGCTTAAATTCTTTTATATATTATTACCCATGGCCACCCTTATCTTCTTTTGCCATGCCACGTCCATATAATAGTTACTCTTTAGCTTCTTAGGTGTGTGAGGCATGTGGGAGTGGGTGGAAGTTGTATGTGTGGGTGATGGGGGGTGTGTGTGAGGGGATTGGGGATGTATGGGTGGTTAGGGAGATGTGTGTGTTTATGGGGGGGGGGGGGGGTAGGGACATGTCAGTTGGTGGGGATGTGTGTGTATGGTTTGGGGATGTGCGATGTGTGGGTTGGTGGGGGATTGTGTGCGTGGGTGGGGAATATGTGGTCGATGGAGATGTGGCTGGGGGATAGGTGGTTTGAGGTGTGGGTGGGGAGAGGATGTGTGGGTTAGGATGTGGATGGGCGTGGGATGTGTGGGTTGGTGGGGGAATGTTTGTGGGTGGCGAGTGTGTTTGGGGGATCAGGTGAGGGCAGTGTGTGTGGGTGGGGGATGTGCGGGAGGGGATGGGTCGGTTGGTGGGGTATGTATGTGTCCCTTGGTTTGCGTGTGTGTGGGTAGGTGGGGGTGTGTGTGGGGGGTGGGGTGATGTATGGATAGGTGGGAGATGGACCTCATAACATGGTATTTAGCCTTGTTTATGTTTACAACATTCATTTCACAATGTTTATTTTTCTTCCTATGTAAATGTATAATGCTATTGATGAACGAAAGACGAGTGATTGGAAGGGCCGAATGTAAGACGGGCCTGCGCGCCCAATTTGTGACCTTAATAAAGTTGATTTGATTTGATTTGATTTTCTTCATCGGCCTGATATTGCTCATGTTTAGCTCTGTTATTTCCGATACCACACTGAACTCTTCTCCGCATTATTGCTATCCACGGTCCTTCAGTTTCCCATTTGTGAATATTCCTTTTATATTTATTGTGTTCTAGTTCCATATTGAGTTGAGTTGAGTTGAGCTAAGAACCGACATCACTGCACTCATGACATTCCTATACGCGCTTCGTCCCCTCACTCAACAGCCATCGAAGAGTTATACTATTAATCGTTCCCACCGTTATCTGATTGAAAGTTATGCTTGTATTCCCTCTGAATTTTGTGATTCTTGCAGAACCCCTGCCGATCCCCCACAATATCATTCTTTCCACATAAGGGTTCTCAATCTGTTCCCCCGCCTTCTCCATCTGGTCCCATAGGCCATCGACCACCTCTTCCGTGTCCAAAGGTAATCTACCACCAAGAGGTGCATTCCCTGCCAGCCTATCAGCCTGTTCATTCCCCCTGCACCTCCGCATGGTCAGGGCAAAATATCCATACATATCTATGTTTGTTTTATTCTTGACAAATTTAGTGACTACTGAAACTCCGGACACTTGTGTTGTGTTTTATTCTTACTAATTTCATTAATATTTGTCTTAGTTTTTATTATATTATTACGTTATTTTCGCCGATTTTCTCCTGCATTTTGTTTACGTGGACTGAGACCCTAGTCTAGTAAGTAAGTGTGTTTTATTGTGTGTCTCCGGGGTGTAAAATACATGTATGTTTCATTATACATCGGTTAATAAATACTCTTTGTAATTAATATATAAGTATTGATTTCTGCAGTTGCTAAAGTAGTTGTTAGTGCAGTCGTCGGCCGGTACAGTAGTCCTCAGTTCCATCTCGGTGACTGGCAAGGCTGCATTTCGTATTCATTGGCACCTTTCCGCCTTGACAGACGATAGTTTGGTACATTGTGCTTCAAAAAGGCATAATAACTACAACCCATGCCGGTGGCGAATGTGGCTGATAAGGCCAATTCGTGCTGTAAATGTTTGTCCACAGTGGATGCATGTGAACACATGGTCATTTCCACCATCATGCACCATCTTACTTCTCTCACGCTCTGTGTGTGCTTTATCTGCAATCATTTTCTCCTTTGTCTTTACTCCTAGTTGCCCTCCATGCAACACGTTCAGCGGCGACTTGCTCCCAATGTGCATTATCAATACATGTATCAATCATGTCCCGCTTACACACATCTTTGTATCGTAGTAGAGGCCGACCCTGAGATCTTTTACCCATCTGTAATTCACCAAAAAAAGATGTCCTTTGGTATTCTACCGTCATCCATCCTCCTAAGATGTCCTATCCATCTAAGTCTACGAAGACTGAGCATGGAATAAACCGTCACACAACCTGATCTTTCCAATACTTCAGTATTGTGTTTTGTTTTGCCACTTAATACTAAATATTCTTCTGTTTAAACGTTTATCTTGGCGTGAATAAGTTGACCAGGTTTCACTGCCATAAAGAAGAGTACTAAGGACACAGGCTTGGTAGACAAGAACTTTTGTTTTGGCAGTAAGCTTCCTGTTCTCCCAGACGCATTTCGTACCAACAGAGGAACGCATGAATCGACCGGTCTCATACAATGGATGTTGAACATCGTATCAAGTAAAAACAGTCGATGGCTTCAGGGTGTAGAGTTATACATTTATATAGGTGGCGGCGAGGACAAGGATGGTGGAACATATACCGATGTTACTTTCATAGATTTTGTGAAGTTGGTGGAAGCCAGGGGAATATAAACTAGCACTATGCTTGAAATATTATACTGATAGTAAGTTAGTTAGTCGAGATTCCAACTTCTCGGCAACGGGTCGTCCCCATTATGCTCCATTCCTGTGCCAGTGAATATCACACAAAATGCTCTCCACTGTTCAATGTGAAAAGTGGAATAGGCCGGAGTCTCGGCAATCCAACAGCCCGCACAGGTACACTGAGCATAATGCCGCTGCCAGAATGCCAACACAATATTCATCCACGAAAACCACAGTTCATCGTCGATGGACTCGGCAGTCACCAGAAAGACCTCATTGACCCGGGTTTTCTCACATGGCTCGGTCTTTTACCGCAATATACAGAATTTTCGAGTTATTTGTTTTGATTCTTGGCATCTTCCACGATTTCAATGCCCAATGAACGGATATTTACATAATAATACTTGTTCAATTGATTGTGCACCATGTTTGGTCCCAATCTACGTTTTGTGTTGCACTGAATCAGTTCACTCTTGCGGTAGGTCTATGTTGCTGTGTGGAATTTCCCTAAGCCCTGGTTGCAGTGGATAATATGGGCTGAATACCATAACATAAATATGCCCCAACATTTACATTTTTTTGGGCATATCCTTTACAGGACATCGTTGTCAGCACCAGAATTTTACCACTGTTGTATGTGATCTCTTGTTCCTCTTCCTTGTTTAAATCCAGCATGAACCACGATAATTTCTCTTCTATTTTCCTACGAAGTCTTCCCATAATGATTTTTAGCGGTAAATTTACGTTAAGTAGTTTACTATCGCTTTCTGAACGACCGGCTCCCATACCAATTCATTAAAACCCAGCGCAACGCGTTCTGCTGTCACATCGCGTACAGCTGTGTTTCGGACGCAGGTCAGCGGAATTACGAACCGCGTCCGTAACGACTTCGCCAAAGAGACCAGCACTCTTAAATTACACGATGTAAATTTGCATGTTATATAGCCGTATTATGAGGACTTCGTTTCGTATATTTTGAAAGGTTGAGATTTAACTCAAAAGTCCAATGCATTGATGGTCAGATCATATTGCTGCCCAAAACGGTTTGCAAATACCGGAGTGAGGTAGGTCTGTAGACTTTACCTCCTGTACGGCACCAAAGATACATCTCCGCGGGGACTTTCCCTCTTAATGCTCAGAAACAAATGGTGTATGTAAACCAAGGTACTGGATCTTCACGTCTGCACAGAGGCAAAGCCAGGTGTGTAACCGTTAACAGGTCCAGCCCGGCCCAATTATAATTCTACTATAAAGAATTATGTTAACGAACTGGGATAGATAATCATGATTTAAAATAAAAGGATACAGAGCTGGGATAAATAATAGTAAAACAGAATAATGACTTAGAATTGGGATAAATAATTATAATAAAGAATTAGATACAGAATTGTGATAAATAATTATGATATAGAATTAAGGTACGAAATTATGATAAAGAATTATGATAAAGAATTACAGTAAGAATTATGTTAAATAATAAGGATAACGAATTATGATAAAGAAATAGGCTATGGAATTAGGATACAAAATTTTGATTCAGAAACAAGATAACGCAATGGGATGTAGAATTACGATAAAGAATTTTTTTTTTCCGCGTTTCCATCCTGTTTCAGGATATTGCGGTCAACACCAGCATCTTTCAGCTGTATGTTGATTCCTAGGCTAGATTACGCTCATCAGCACGCCACGACTTTCTGAGCGACCGGCTCCATACTCTCATAAGTCACTTTTGCAATTCGAAGCCACTGCTAATTCTCGTCGCGTCACGTGACGAGAGTATTCGGGGTTAGCGGAGAAAGCTGCTAACTCCTAGGCCATGGAGCCGGCTACGATAAAGAATTAGGATAAAAAATTATGATGGCGAAATAGGATAAAGAATTAGGATACAAAATTAGGGTACAGAAGTAGGATAAAGAATTAGGATAAAGAATTAGGATCAAGACACATTGACGAAAATGAACCCAATAAACACGCAAAGGTTACAGTCCGTTCAGAGGGCGATAGAATCGTTTGGGGTCTTGATGTCTATACAGGGAGAATTTGACACCTGATGAACTGGCAGTACAAGCTAGAGATATCTTGATAACTGCAGCCAAAGATTTAATTCCGACCGAAAAAAGCAACATAAGCCATGGATTACATCAGACACGTTAGAATTAATAAAACAACGAAGGGAACAGAAAAGAAAGGAAGTGAAATCCGATAGCAGCAGTATTAAGTATACATCTTTAATTCGAGAAATAAGAAAGAACACAAGAAAGGACAACAAAAAACCCCCAAATACTATACAAGATTGCTGCACCAGAATAATCAATCTATATTTCCTTCTTCTCCTTCTGTGAGCGCCAAATAATACTATGTGCGTTTGTTTGTGTAAAATTGTCTTAGTGGCCTCAACAGTTATCCTCATTGATTTCTTGTGTTTACGTGTACAGCATTAGAATCCGCCAATCATTTCTCTTCCTTAAATGTTTGTTCATATATACTCGACAACAGCATCACGGTCCGATGTGTTTGTGTGTTTGTTATTTGACCTATGCTGGTTTAATATAAATTATGAGACCTATGGTGCTATCTCAATGGTTTGATACGAATTTTGTCCGAATTCCATAGTTGTTAGGTTCATGTGTATGACAGACATGACCTAATGAAGACACTTATTTTGGAGTGTCTAGATGGTCGTGCGTCGAAGTACACTTGTTCCTGCAGCGAGGCGCCGTCGTCATATGGAGGCGACAGATTCGATCCCGGTCGGTAACTATTATAGCTTTCAAATTTTACGTTGTCTAGTGCGTCTTCTAGTCTCTATTTCCTTCTCCTTCTGTGAGCGCCAAATAATACTATGTGTGTTTGTTTGTGTAAAACTGTACCATAATAGAGCAGTATCATAACACTAGAAGAGATTACGAAATGTTCAAAGAAATGAAGTTATTGACAAGAAATGTTCAATCTCAATTAAATATTATCTGTGACAAATTGGGAAATACCCTGACAGAATTTAGACAAATTCTAGAAAGATGGCAGGAATATTGTAGTGGAATGTATGACATGAATGACAGTGTGGTTATGAATAAGATACACTAACGAATGACAGCAGAGACATAACCTGACCACTCATGAGATGAAATTGCATGGGCAATAAAAACCTGAAGTATGGTAAATCTTCTGGATGTGATGAGATACGAGCTGAACTAATTAAAGCGGGAGGAGAAGAAAGCATACAAATATATCACGCATTATGTAAAAAGATATGGAAATATGGTATATGGCCAAAAGATTGGAAGAGAACTATCTTCATTTCAATAACAAAAAAAGGGCAAACCTGAAATTATGCACCAACTATAGAACTGTTGCACTGATCAGTCATGCAAGTAACATTCCACTAAAAATCATTATGAGAAGACTTCGTAAGAAAATGGAAGAAGAAATTAACGTGGTTCAAGCTGGATTTAGACAAGGAAGAGGAACAAGAGACCACATTCTCAACATGCGTTTAATAATAGAGAAGTGTAGATAATTTAATATAAATCATGTTTTGTGGATTATTAAAAGGCGGAACAATAAACGATTGCTCAAATATACTGAGGGATTTGCAATCAGGCGGATCCAGTCACTTTTGTGTAAACATAAAGAGTTAATTCTGAATTTGAAATTGCTTAAGAAGAAAATTGAGGATTCTAACTTAAATGTTATATAAAAATTCTTAGAATACTGTGGACCAATAAAAAGGAAAATCCCGATATTCAACAAAATCTGACCATCAAAGAAGACTGACTCATAAATTGTATCATGTCAGACTTTCTACTATATCTGGACAATGAAGAAGACTAACTTATAAATTATATCATGTCTGAAATAATGAAATTGGTTGACTTTATTTTTGTTTTGAGTATTAAAACTCCTGGGTTATAGTTAAAATATATGTTATACGTTGTGCATAGTTTAATATGCTTTTATTTGTATATAATTTCCCATTTATTTGGGGTTTCAACATATATTAATCTAATCTATAATATATTATAGCGAGATTCTGTCATCGTATAGTTGTGAAACTGAAATATCTTGGCCACCTTCAATGTCAGAGTAGTTTAAAAAGAAAGCGGGAGTATTTGTTCCAACCTTAAGCGGATGTTTCAAGTCGTTCTCTGGCACTGCTCTGTGAAATTCTATGACATCTTGGGAAGATATTGTGGTTTCCCCATGACCTTCCTTTGACAGTAATTTGCAACTTTCGGGACAAATGAGTGTTGTGCTCTCCCTCCGCTACAGAATTTCCCACTCATCTCGGTGGATACGTTGTGCTCATAGCTGTGTTTGCCACAACACGGTGTGTTTCCCACCCGCTAGCTCGCAGAGGTGCAGTGAGACCATGATGGTATTTCTGAAACTCTCTAATATTTTTAGATGTCTAGTGTATTATGAACATTTAAAGGAGCTATCTGATTGGTGCTACGGAGTTCGTGCACTGAGCTGAGTTTATCCGGGCTCAGGCGTGAGTTAGAAGAAGAACGGAGCACTTATGGGTTAAACCCGTGTGCCGTGATGTTGATCCGTCGACTAAACTAAAACTAAAAAAACTAAACTGATTGGTTGGTCCCGTTGTGTTACACATAACACAGAGAAATAACAATTGTTGGGGAAAACTTTTAGGCCTCTGATGTAGCATGGGAAATAACACGAGAGATAACACGAGAAATAACATAAGAAATAACGTGAAAAATAGCATGAAAATAACACGGGGAAATTCCATGACTTGGGTACGTTAATTACCAGTACCTCAGAAGTCGGAGTGGGTTTACCAAAAAAGGTCGGGGGGGGGGGGGTGTGTGCACTGGTAATAGAGAAAGCTAATCCACATGTGACACTTAGTCCAGTGCACTAGAAATAGTACTACTGTATGCACTACGCTTGGTCCAAAGCGAGCGAAAGTAACAAACAAAATCATGTGAAATAACTCATATTTTTAATGTGTTATTTATCGCCCTTAAAGGTTAAAAGAATGTTGTATGGCCGCTACAGGACGTCACCATGAACCCCAGCATTTTGTGGCTTTGTGTAATTTTCCACGCAATTTCACGTTCAGTAGTTTGCCATTGCTTTGTTGCTTGCTTGTGTTCGCTGGCTGTGATCTCCAGCGTAAGTCCTGTATGTCGGATGAAGACATCCTGTTGTCCAACATCAGTGTGATGTCATACTGGACCTGAGATTTGCGTGAGTATCCGTTGTCCCATGTCTGACTTATTGGTGTGCAGACTGGTGGTTCCTCGCCTTGCAGGCAGACACTCTCCGACTTCGGAGGAATCAACGATCCTACTGACTTCAGCCAGGACCCCGAAGGGACCTGTTGCCCAGGACGCTAGGCGAGGACGCGTCAATAGGTCTTAGCCAGTATACAACCTGGCCCTGGTGCCTTGGAAACACCTCTGCGTCTCCCATTGCTTTGTGAAAGACCGATGCTCAGACCAATGTAAAAATCAACGCAAGGCAGTCTGCTTCCTGCGGCCTGATTTCGAACCCGGTGTGCAGGATTGTGAAACTGCATTCCTTGTCCCCGAGCCACTGATGTCGCCATTTATCGCTTTGGAACTCAATAGTTTCTGCATGTTGAAAATATCTGTGTCCAGTTCTGTTGTTCTCTTCTTGATCTCTATTTCACTTCTGCCATTGTGTGTTGTATGTCCAAGATAGGAGAAACTTGTTACTTGTTCTAGTATCTCCCCAAATAACTGCGATTTCATTGTTGGCCTGTCTTTTCCATTGTCAATGATCATAATCATCATTTCTTGAATAGTGATAGTTAAATTACGTACTGCACTGTGTCTGTTTGTTTGCTACACAAGTTTTTGTAATTCCTGTTAACATTTTGTTAGTTAACTGTCTTATAATCAATCAATCATGTGCCATGCCGGAAAGCGTGGCGGTCATGACTCGCCATTTCACTCGATCACCTGAGTCGTGGGTCAGCTCAGTATTCCTGTCTCGTCCATGCCATGTGGCCAAGCCATCCAGGTATTTTCCTCTCGGTCTTCCTCTTGGTCTCTTCCCTTCGATCTTGTCAGTTGTGACTAAGTTCTCCAATCCATTTCTACTCATAACATGTCCAAAAAATTGTGACTGTCTACGTCTAATTTCTCTAATCAATTTCCGTTAATATTCAACGCTGGTAAGTCTCCAACTTGATTATAAAATGCTTTATGTGTATAAGTTTAAAAAACTCCGGGTCAACACGTTTTCCAGCCGTACTCAACTTTTCATACCAATGTCTGATGAGTAATTACTTTTGTATCTACGAGTAACAATTGGCACATATTCCCAGTAATGCTCTAATTCGCCTATATTTTCTATATAATCTTATATCTAATCTAATTCCATCTAACCCTAGACCATAAGAGAAGATGCTGGCCAGTTTGACATAATGGCATCATCAAAAATCAGCATCAGAAAGGGTGGTAGTGCATGCGAGTCAAGACTAAAACTAAATTGTTCTTCGAGTACTTCATTATCTATTTTATTTGAATTATTTACTGTATGATCTTGTATGTTATTTGGGCACTTGAAGAAAGCAACGGTTAGTAATATTTTAATCTACCATGCATGTCGTAAGTGTCGACTAAGCCGGGTTGGCGTGGAACTGACTACCACATACAATAGAAAATTTTAACTGTAAAATCCAACCAACCATGACCAGTATCTAAAGATACGAAAGAAGAATAAGTCAGCCAACCAAGATGACAGGAAGCACGTGTAGAAGAAGTATGATGCGATGTGGAAAAAGCGGAAAGAAATGTGGATAGACGATTTAACTCCTTTAATGTAGGGACATGCCCAGAATCGACACCTGGAATGTTAGAACATTGAATGAATTTGGAAAGACAGGATAGTAGGTCGAAGACATGAAATATGAGATTAGTAATTTGGGATTGTGTTAACAAGGTTAAATGTAGCAGTCAAAAAGCTTCTAAACGCAGATGAAACAGTGTTGCTCTCATCCACTGACCCGTGAACAGAAGTGAACTAGGGTACATTGCTGTCGATAGTTGCTCAAAACGTGCCAGTGAAAAACGTTTTGACAACCACGGTGACAGCAAAAGCGACTTTTCTTCGCCATTATGAATCCCAATCCAGAATTACAGATATGCATCCAGTCTTTCCCAATATCTGTAAATCTGAGAACACAGAAATCTTCCGGAAAAGTAATGCTGACGCCAAAGGTGTCCTATTGAGAGATAACCTCTCAATATGTTTAAAGTACAGTGCTATGTAGACAATATGATAAAAATAAGGCTGTGGCCAAAAAATGAGGGAAAGCACACATTCAAAATCTTCATTTTCATCAGGGCAACGCGCACTCTTACAAAGCACGGCTTTAGCAGCTAGCAGCCACTTACTGTATATGAATATTGAGATTGTTCCACACACACCTTATTCTAAGAATTTGGTTTTATCAGATTTTCTTTTTCTTTTCTGAAATACTAAAAAAATGGAGGAAAAAACAAATCGAAAGAAATTATTTCTGTCAGTGGTGAATGTTTCATACTGGCATGTCCTAACTTTTTTTCCGCATATCCTTTACAGGACATCGCTGTCAACACCAACATTTTACCGCTGTCGTTGATTTCTTGGCAAGATTAAGCTCAGTAGTTTATGTTCTAACTAGTTAAGTTATAAATCAGGGTCTTTAACTACCTGGCTGAGGAGCGGCTGGCCGAGTGGCTAGAACGCCGGACTCTCCTTCGGGAGACCCGGGTTCGATCCCTCGGTAAGGTGTGGGATTTTTTTCTGTCGGGGGCAAAAAGAAAATCCTAACCTGCGCAGTTCGCGGCGTCTGCACTAACCAGGCGGCCTTAATTCCTCAGGCTCAAAGACCCCCTCTGCCATACACCGCAAGGTACTATATTGGCAGTAAATGAAAGTTTTTTTTCCTCTACCTGGCTCTTTTCAAATCCAAGCATAAAATGAATAAACATTGTATAAAATAACAGTTCTTCATTGACATTCCGATAGCAGTCTGGGTTAAAACTTCTTATCAATTGTGTAGTGGCTAGACACTCGTCTGCCGGCACAGCGATCACCGGTTTCGATCTGCATCGGGCGAATTCGAATTTTTAAAAATTGATCTGGGCTACCAGGTCGACTCAGCCTAAAATGTGTATCAGGAAAAAGCTTGGGAAATAAAGGCCACCGGTGTGATACTGACCATTTCACCCAGCGAATGCCGATTGTTCTATACACATGTGGATCTAATGCCACATGACCATTGCGGCTGAGTCGTGGCCTGAATCTTGTTACTGACGATAAGCACTGTTAATAGGGAAAGCTAATCCACACACAATATTCAGTCCAGCACTACTAGAAGTAGTGTGTATGGACTACGCTTGAGTTCAAAGCGCGCAAGCGAAAAAAAAACCAAAACAAAACAAAACAACAACTTATGATAAGAGTTCAGAAATATGCTCTTGTTGCATGTCCTTTGCGATCAATCCCAGGTTGAATTTCTAGGCAATTTTTACATAGCCGTTTGCCATTATTTTTAAGAGCATGCATCTTTATCATTGCAACATACCTGGACACTTACTAAACAAGCTGAATAGAGCATAAATGTCTTTGAATATAAATGTTATAGACTAGTTCTAAGAATATCTTGGATAAAGAAAAGAACAAATGCATCAATACTTCAAGAGCTGAATATTGAAGAAGGTTGGCTACTAAAGTCGGTAAAACAAAGAAAATTGAATATTTTGGTTACTTGAAACGCCACGAAAGTTTGGAGAGAACAATAATGGAAGGGTATATGCCCGGGAAGAAAGGAAGAGAAAGACCAAAGAGAATGTGGGTGCAGGATGTGGTGGATGATCTCCAGATGGGTGTACTGGACGAGGGACATCTTGCTTATGATCGAGAGGTTTTTCGGAAGGTTGTTATGGGAGCGAGGTTCTTGAAAGGACATGCTACTGAATGAATGAATGAATAAATGAATGAATGAATGAATGAATGAATTAATGTATGAGTTTGCCATTGCTTTCTGTACGAGAAATCGTTTAATTTCAGCTGTTTAGTTGTAGAAAATAAACCCACTACCCAACTATAGTGCACTGGAACCTTAAAAGCGAACGCTCTTAACCTGTCGGTCAACTGTCAACTCACGAAATTAATGTGACGATAATGAACGGATTAACGCACAGTCAGTTGGTTGGTACATAATAACTGAAATAATTACCTGCACAGTTTTGTAGACTAGCAATGTCCCTCTATGTGTCACACGAAGAAAGTTTCAAAGCTTGCCTCTCGTGTCTTCGATCTCTTCAAGTCGTGAGGCCTGTTTCTGGCAGCGATGTCCAGCAATAGAAAGTTTACTGAATATATTTTCATTTAAATACTTGAATTCCTAAGACGCACAGCGACTTTCTGCGCATGCGCGTGAGAGCACCGCAAAACGGAATTCGAAACACCATTGATAAACCCTCCCCCGTATACCGTCTTCTGTTCACTAAACAGCAAAAAAGCCAGCGCTCGATTCCACAGAAAAAGTTCCCGAAAATACCGCGTTAGTAAAATTATGTTTCTGACTTATGCCTGCATTCGTACTGAATAACAATGAAAAGCATTTGGAAGTAATAAAGCCGTCACAGAAATGCCACTTTTACAAGTTGTTCCATACGTTTTGTGGTTGTGAAGCCGAATTGCGAAAAGTTCACTGTCCAATGTCAACATTACGACTTAAATTATCTACACGGGAAGTTCAGGTCAGACAAATTGCACTTTATTGTTAAATAATGTATGCATTCGACGTGTATTGTCGTTGATTTCTTGGCGTATAATCTTTGTAGAGAGTTATTGCCTCGAAATCACCATACACCGAACAGTGTTCCGATATGGACTTGTCTTTTGAATTTGCATATATAGTTCTTTACCGTTAGGTCAATGGTAATTTGGTTTCTTGGCTTCAAAAATAAGAACGGGTGACGTGTGTGTATAAGATCGGGAAAAGAGATATAAGGACCAGGAGAATAAAAGGGAGGGCGGGAGATGTTAGGGTTGTGCATTCCTACAATAGATCAATCATGACGCGTTCGGTCATCAGCATCATCATCACCATCAACATCTTCACCATCATCAGCATCAGCATCATCACCATCATCATCATCATCTTCACCATCATCAACATCATCATCAACACCATCACCAGCATTATCAGCATCACCATCATCAACATTATAACCATCACCATCATCATGATGGCGATAATGATTATAATGGTGGTGATGATGTTGATGATGGTGGTGATGATGGTGATGATGCTGATGATGATAGTGAGGATGATGATGGTGTTGATGATGATGTTGATGATGGTGATGATGGTGATGGTGATGATGATGGGGATGATGGTGATGATCATGAGGATGATGTTGATGATGATGGTGATGATGAGGATGATGTTGATGATGGTGCTGATCGTATTTGGTCCCAGGCGGCGACTGTGGTATAGAACAGTAAATTCAGTCTCGAACTCCTGACATAACGGGTTCACAGTCAGTCGTAGACGGCTTGGGATCTGATCGCTTGAAGTTGATTTTCACAATGTTATAAGCGTCGGCTGTTCAGAAAACAACGGCAAACTTTTTTTAATGGGGCACGCTCATCGCAGGAAGTTGCTATTAACCCCAGTTTGATTTTCCAGAGAAAAGTACGTTCAGTAATTTGCCATTGCATTTTGAACGAGAAGTCAACGTTTAAGTCCGGCTTAATGCCGTGAAAATCACAAACACCCAATAAATGCCGGGGTTGAGTGCGACGACTTGTAAAAGACATACAAATAACATGTAAATGTGGTCTCAGCTGCACCGCTACATGACGTCCGATTGGAGACCCATCACGGTGTGGCCAACATTGCTATAGGGACCGAGTATCCACCGGGATAAGTGTACACATCTCGGGGGGGGGGGGGGGGGAAGAGTTCCCTTCCCATTCAACGGGAGAACCACAGAGTCGGGTACACATTTGGACTAGAAACTTAAAGGTTGCTCAAAGTTGAGGAAGCAGTCCAAAGCCATTTGGATATGGAAAGCAATGGAAAACTACCACATTATTTATCACAAGACACCCATCACGCACGCAGTTGATGAAATAATTCTCAGAATACCACTGATGGACGTCGGCATGGCATGGAGGTTGAATGATCTTAAACATTCCCTGTGATCCCGTGAGTTGATCCCGTGTGTTGCCGGGGCCCATAAGGGAAGCAAAGAATAGCAACACTGCAGCCTACCACGCATGTCGTAAGAGGCGACTAAGGAGGCTTGATGGTTCCGTCGCCCTGCTACTGAGTGAGTGCGTGGCGCGACACTGTGAGCTGAGAGTTTCGTGTGAAATGCTTTTGAATCTGCCGAAGGTCTTTTGGAACGTGACTGCATGTTCGGAGCGATGGCAGATGGCTATGTCCCAGAATTGACCGGTGTTTGCCTTATGCAGAAATGCGTGGCTGCTGGGCTTCTGGTTGACTGCCACTGCCATTGACGATGAACTGTATTTCGTGGACTGTGTGGGTGAACATCTAGGAAACATCCAGATGGGAAAATGACTGCCGATTCCATCAGAAATGAACTGGGTGCTTTGTGGGGGACTATTGTGTTGACATTCTGGTGGCGGCATTATGCACAGTGTATCTGTGCGGGCTGTTATTTGTCGAGACTCCTGTCTTTTCCACTTTTCACATTGGGCTGTGGGGAGCGTTTTGTGTGATATTCACTGGTACAGGAACGGAGCATAATGGGGCCGACCCGTTGCTGTGAAGTTGGAACTGTGACTAACTAACTAACTAACTAAACATTCCCTGCTGATCGCGGCATAGTTTAATTCATTTTGACGCCTGTCATCATGAACCCATCTCATCTTATCTGGTTCCTTTTGTACCTTGTAAACGATGGACAATGGGATTAACAGAATCCACGAGGATCTCTATACATAAAGCCCATAAACGGGCACTCTCCCGCTGTGTATGCTTCACCTCGACACAGCAAGATATAAGAGGAACAAGATAAGATGATATGAGATGAAATGAGATGAGATGAGACGAGATGAGATGAGATGATGTTAGATTAGTTGAGATGAGATGATGTTAGATTAGTTGAGACGAGATGAGACGAGATGAGTTGAGATGAGATGAGTTGAGATGAGATGAGTTGAGATGAGATGAGACGAGATGAGTTGAGATGAGATGAGACGAGATGAGTTGAGATGAGATTAGATGAGTTGAGATGAGATGAGTTGAGATGAGATGAGTTGAGACGGGATGAGATGAAATAAGACGAGATGAGTTGAGACGAGATGAGATAGATGAGTTGAGACGAGATGAGACGAGATGAGATGATGTGAGATTAGTTGAGATGAGATGAGACGAGATGAGTTGAGATGAGATGAGACGAGATGAGTTGAGATGAGATGAGTTGAGACGAGATGAGATGAGATGAGATGATGTGAGATTAGTTGAGATGAGATGAGACGAGATGAGTTGAGATGAGATGAGACGAGATGAGTTTAGATGAGATGAGACGAGATGAGTTGAGATAAGACGAGATAAGTTGAGATGAGATGAGATGATGTGAGATTAGTTGAGATGAGATGAGACGAGATGAGTTGAGATAAGACGAGATAAGTTGAGATGAGATGAGATGAGTTGAGATTAGTTGAGATGAGATGAGTTGAGTTGAGATAAGACGAGACAAGTTGAGATGAGATGAGATGATGTGAGATTAGTTGAGAGGAGATGAGACGAGATGAGTTGAGATGAGATGAGATGAGTTGAGATGCGATGTGTATAAGTATATGAACTAATGAACAAGGTTTAAAAGGCAAGAAGGTCGTCTTCACAGCACCGGGTTTTATCCCATATGGCTTAGTCTCTTTCCACAGTCTGCCGAAATCGTCGCCCAAAGCACGAACTCTGTAGCTCCAGCGACGACCCCCAGGAGTCTCGGAGAAAATTGTACTCGTGAACAGAACGAAGTAGTCCGGAATCGAACGTTATTCTTTGGTATACGAGGCAGGCACTTAACCACTTCGTTACAAAGACTCCCTAGGCATATGGACTATAACACTCATTATATACATTTATTAAGTCGAAATGTGTGCAAGAATGAGATCTATGCGAAGGAACACTTTAAATATACATTTCATTCATTCAGTAGCATGTCCTTTGCGGAACCTAGCTCCCATAACAACCTTCTGGAAAACCTCTAGATTATAAGCAAGATGTTCCGCTTCCGATACATCCATCTGGAGATCATCCGCCACATTCTGCACCCATCTTCTCTTTGGCCGTCCTCTTCCTCTCTTCCCAGACATATTTCTCCCCCCCCCCTCGCCCCGCATATCCTATTTACAGGACATCGCTGTCAACACCAACATTGTTCAGCTGCTGTTGATGTCATGGCAATATTACGCTCAGTAGTTTTCCATTGCTTTCTGATCGACCGGCTCACACACCCCCGTAAGGAACCAACGCGACACGATCCCCTACCGAATCTCGCGCAGCTGCGTTATCCCACGTGGATATACGGGATTACGGAGAAAGTAAATAACGCCTACGCCATCTCAGGCATATACCCCTTCATTATTGTTCTCTCCAAAATTTCGTGACGTTTCAAGTGGCCAAAATATTTCAATTTCCTTTGTTTTATCGTCTTTAATAGCCAACCTTCTTCAGTATTCAGCTCTTGGAGTATGGATGCATTTGTTCTTTTTTTTAAATCCAACATATTCTTAGAACTCGGCTATAACATTTATGTTCAAAGGCATTTATGCGCTGTTCAGCTTGTTTAGTAAATGTCCAGGTCTCACAGGCGTATGTTGCAATGGGAAATATACATGCTCTTAAAAATCTAATGTCTGTAGTTCTATCTTTCCGACTCCACACTTTATTCAGTTGTTTTGGTCTTTGAAGAGCAATAGACATTAGTCTTTTAATTTCTTTCATTGTGCCACCAGATCTGGTATTCAATGACCCAAAATATTTGAAATTTTCCACCACCTCCAATTTTTCCTCATTAACATATATTTCTTTTTATTATACATTTAATAAATAGAAATGTGTGTAAGAATCTGATCTATGCGAAGGAACGCTTTAAATGAACATTAAAAAAAAAACTGAGATGGGAGTAAAGGGGAGTAAGTATGTGCACTGTAAGACCAAAAAACAACAACAACAAAAAAAAAAAAAAAAGCAAAAACACATAATCTAATATGAACTATACGATTGATAATAGTGTGAGTGGCACCTTGCAATCTTGACAGACCAAAGTATGTGAGTTGGTATTCCGCCACAATTCCATCACAATGCCTGGGCAGAGCTTCAGAGTACATGCGATGCCCAAGCTGCATGTTCCCTCTCTCGGCCTTGCCCTGTTTATTCCAGAAGAATGGACAACCAGTACGTCTGGAACAAGGTAGGCTGCAGGTGCTGGCGGCTCAGTGTCAAACCTCCGAGACCTTGCCTCCACGAGCAGGTGGAGAGCGGTGGCCAGACTCTGAAAACCATGAAACCTGACTCACAGGTTAGCATGTATTAGCTCTAGAATTGCCACAGTTATCCAAGTAGGATCGTGTCATGGAAGGAACATCGACTGATTTAATGAGCCATTCGCGGTTTCAGCGTGAGACAGTGTGAACTTAGACATGCATGGCTTAATCTTTGAAACAAGCATATGACTACTGGCAGGATCAACCAGATATCTATCGGACAGAAGGACTTTTCACGCACACACAGGCCAAGAGTAGCATCGCTAAAGCTCGCCCTCGCGGTACCCGGTGATACATGCAAAACCACTGGACCTTTCAAGCTACGCCGGCAGGACTGACCGAAAAGCTATACCAGCTTATTGACTGCAGCCCCACTACTCATCGAGAGATTCTTTGATTAAATCGAGCTGGGTGTATATATATATATATATGAACTAAACAACAGATAATACTATAATTATCTTTCATTTTTAGCATTCGCTCGATTTGAACTCAAGCTCAGTCCATATAAGGGCTACTAGTTCTAGTGTACTAGAATGATCTTTGCCTGTCGAATAACTTTCCGTATTACCTGTGTCTCTCACCATTACGTGAATCCATTCCGGCTTCTGAGTTACAGTAAAATGTCGATTAACCGTCACTCATGTAACCGACAGTTCCTATTATCCGTAAAAAAAAAAGCTTGAGTATCAACACAAGGATGCTATTATCAAATGTTACCACTGTCCTGGACTGACCTTACAGTGTCTAACTAAAGAATGCATCCACCCATCATGTGCCATGCTGATAATCATGGCGGTCATGTTTTGCCATCTCACTCGATCAACAGAGTCTTGGATCAGCTCCGTGTTTCTGTCTCGACAATGCCACGCGGTCAAGCCATCCAGGTATTTACTTCTCGGTCTTCTCCTTGGTCTCTTCCCTTCGATATTTCCAGTTGTCATCATGTTCTCCAATTCATTTCTTCTCATAACAGGCCCAAAAACCTAAACGACCTGAAGAATGGATGGAATAAATTCTTGCCTGAACCTATTGATGAAACTGAAGGAACTCAGACTATTAGTGTTGACGAAATTGTGCAACTGTGCAACAATGTAGGACTAAACAGTGAAAACATACAACAGAAGAAGTAACAGACTGGTTGGAATATAACAAAATGGATGGAGGATTTGACATTGTGAACGATGATGAAACTGTTTCTAGTGTAAATACAATTGAAGAAGAAGAAATTGATGACGATGAAAGATCAGTTCTTAACCAAAAAACCTACAATTAGCCACCCAGAAGCAGAAACAAAGAAATTGATGACAACTGAGGATCATTTCTTAACCAAAAGCCTACAACTAGCAACTCATAAGCAGAAACAATGTTATCAATCTGCATCAACTGTGCATCAACTGGTTTGAAATGCAAGAGGAGGAAAATGCAACAGATACTATTTATGTGTAAGATACGGAACATCGCCGCGCAGAATGCTCGAGCCTCAAAGACACAGAAGGAGATGACAGATTATTTTAAAGTTCGAAGGTTTATAGTATTACAAGACTGTTCTGTACATTACAACTCTTAAATTGAAGCTTATTTTGATCATTTCGTAAAATTAAATACAATATGTATGTACTATTCTCTTTTAAAGGATTTTATTTTAATTCTCTTACAAAGCCGGCAGTTACATCCCGTTACTGTACATGTGTAGTAAGAGATTTATGTCATCCGTCGGTTCGGTTATCCCTCACAGGCCAGGTCCCAGAAGGTGACGGTTAATCGAAGTTGTACTGTACTTGTAAAATACTCCCCCATGCCAAACGACGAGGAGTCAATATTTTAGTCCAACTGACCGGTGTAGAGGTTAAACCCGCTACCTCGGCTTCATCACCCCGGAAATTTAAGAAAGGGTGTTCAATTCCATTCGGCCATGCTGACCTCCTGATTATATATTAAACCGAGTTGGGTGTAAGAATATGAACTATACGATTGGTAATATTATATAATCTATTAGATGTAAGAATATTAACTATACAATGGGTAATATTATATACATTGTTAGGGTAATATATATACATTGTTTGAATCGAGCGAAGTGTAACTATGTGAACAATACAATTGATGATACTATAACATCTATTAAGCAGTGCTAGATGTAAAAATATTAACTATACGATTGGTAACATTATATACATTGTTTGAATCGAACTATGCGTTTAATAATATAATGTACTGTAGAATTCACACAATATAAACTGAAGCAATGGGATACAGCCTTCAAGTTGAAATATACAACAATAATGTTTTTTTGCGCTATTTAACAAACACAATGGACGAATGTTAAAGGTGACAGAAGCCACTGTTATTCATATAGACAAGCCAACTTTGTGCAAACAAAAAAGACATGATATTCAGTTTAAAATTACAGTGGTAGACCATTTAAATTACTGTGATAGTATGTGTTGTATATTTCAGCTTGAAGGATTTATCTCATTGCTTTGCAAGATGAAATTTGACTCCTCATTCTTGACACGAGGACGTATTTTACTGACCAATAAAATGATGTCAATTGCAACGAGAAAAAGAGTGTTGAGGTGCTACATATAACCGGTACATAAAGGTCGCTTAAAAGTCTACTGGGTCGACTTCATTGCACTGGGTTTTATCACATATTGCTCAGTCTCTTTTCGCAGCGCGGACTGCCGAAAGCGTCTCACAAAACACGAACTCCTTAGCTACAGTGACGACCCCCAGGAGTATTCGATAAAATGCACTCGTGAACCGAAAGACGCGGCCCGGAATTGAAACCACAACCTTCGGAGCCCGAGTCAGATGGCTTGACCACTTCGCCATGAAGACTCCCAATTTTATGGACGTGAAGCGTGGACAATGGACAGACAAGCTGACAAAAACATCTGATGGCTATGGAAATGTGGTTTTTGAGGAAAATGCAAAGAATACCACGGACAGAAAGAAAAACCAATGACCAAGTCCTACAAGAAACAAATGCAAATCTTAAACTTATTAGAGAAATTAGACGTAGACGGTCAACATATTTTGGGCATGTTATGAGAAGAAATACATTGGAGAACTTGGTGATAACTGGCATGATAGTGGTGAAGAGAACGAGGGAAGACAGAGAAGTAAACACCTGAATGGCTTGGCGACGTGGCACGGTTGAGACAAAAACACGGAGCTGATCCACGACTCTGGTGATAGAGTGAAATGGCGAATCCTGACCGCCCACGCTTATCGGCAAGGCACATGATGGATGGATAGATTATATACATTGATAAAATCAAGTTGGGTTTAAGAATATTACCTACATAATGGAAAAAATATACACTTTTTAAATACTACTGAGTTGGTGCGTGTGAATAAGAAGTAGAAATCAATTTTGTTTTAGACTTTAAACTCAAACTTCCTACTCTAAAAACACACCACATTTTATTTGTATTTTGAGTCACTCCATGTTGAAAGGAAATAACAATAACATTGCGAGAATTCAAATACTACCAATGTCAAATACTCTGATAATGTTTTTATTTACAATTTATTTGTATAGCCTAGATGGGTCTTTCGTGGCTGGTTCTTAATGGAGAAAATTCAGCATCGTTGCTCCAAGGTATGTAATGTTCTTTCTATGTCTGAAATACAACCCATTTTGGCAACAAAACATTTGCATCTCGTGAATGAATGGAAACAACCGAAGGGATCTCATAGAAAGGTTTCTTTTTGTCTGTATACAATTCAAGCAACATATCCCCCCTTCCCCCCCCCCCCCCCCCAAGCCCCCCTGAACCTTGCCGTCGGTTGTGTTTTACAACCACAAGTTCGGTGTTACTAGAATGTTTAAGATTGTGTTTTGTAAATGAATGATGAAGGAACGACGAATTTAACACCAGAAAACGACGTTACATTGAAATAAATTAACCAATGTTGGATTTAGGTTACGAGAAATTACGAGAATAAACACACACCCACAGGACTTAACACGACTTCCAAATGTGTGTGATTGCTTTATGGGGTTCAATGATCTACTTTCTTCGTTTTATATACACGTTAATTTGAATACGAAATGCTCAATTGGGCCTCGTTTAACACGTGGGTTAAAAGAACGGTATTATTGTGTGAGTTATACCTAGAAATTGCATACAAACATACAAAGATAAATTTAATCTCGTCTATAAGCACACACACACACACACACACACACACACACACACACACACACACACACACACACACACACACACACACACACACACACACATTATTGTACATGTATTGTTAAAAAAAAATCTCAAACACATAAAACCACAAACAAACAAAATCACAAAAAACAAAACAAAATCACAAACAATAATCCCAAACAAACAAAATCACAAACAAACAAAATTATAAACAAGCAAAATTATAAACAAACAAAATCATAAACAATGATGGTGGTGATGATGATGATGATGATGATGATGATGATGATGATGATGCTGGTGATAATGATAGTGGTGATGATGGGGATGCTATTTATGATGATGGTGGTGATGATGGTGATGATGGTGTTAATGATAATGGTGGTGATATGGTTATGATGATGATGATGGAGGTGCTATTTATGATGGTGGTGATGATAATGATGGTGATGATAGTGATGATGATGATGATGATGGGGATGATGATGGGGATGATATTGATGATGGTGGTGATTATAATGATGGTTATGGTGGTGATGATGATAGTGGTGATGATGGGGATGCTATTTATGATGGTGGTGGTTGTCACAGGGCTGACCGCTAGTGGCGCTAGGTCACAGGGGCGCGGCCATCAGATCAGCTCAACTGCGCTCTTGCTCGTTGTATGATCTAGGAGTAAGCTATACACTGAGTGTGTGGGTTCATGCCCACATCAGACGAAAACAACACGACAACCATCACAGTGAAAAGGACTCAAGTAAACTCTGGTGCAGTGACAATCAACAGTATATTGACTGTTGGCAAAACATCAATGAAGTACTCACATGTCTACGATGCTGATGCCTTCAGGCACTCACACCCGTCAAACATTGCCTCATCAGTCTCACAATGTACACTGTCGACCCGGCTACAGTCCTAACTGTCTAGGTTACCTTCATGCTATCTTACCCGATGCTAGAAGCATTTACACTATCCCACTCGGGTGTCAGAAGCTAAACCTGATCCATGACACCTCGTCCGATGCCTGCTCGTGTAAGTAGTTGCGATGTATTGTGCAGTGTCCTCATGTGAGTGGAGTGCATGCGTGCCTTGGAGGTACAATGTTCCAATGTGCCTGCTAGATGTGAGTCCTCTCAATGCTGGCCACGAACTGCCCACGACAACCGTTTGGTTGTTAATCTACGCACTTGTGACGTCGCCCTTGTTCCGTCAAAGTGCTATATGGTGCTCTTCTTCCACTTTCATCTTCTAGTGCACTTGCCTACTATTTTAACTCTGTCTGGCTGTCATTCAGGCCATGACAGCTATTCCCCCTCCATAAAAGAAAATGTCCTACATTTTCATATTCTTACTTTACTTCGACATGTATGCCAATAATGTATATGATGTAAGTTACTGTAAGTCATGATCGACTACAAATCTGTCATTTCTGGAACTCAGTATGTCACCTTAAGACAATATAGATCGTGTGGACTCCAGACACTGAATTAAAACCCACAAGTCCCAATCACCGCCACCTCATACATTTCAAAGAAATGATCATCGAGATGTTCTCGCGTTAACATGATTGACTACTTGCAACAAAAGAAGCAAGGTTCAAACACCGCCGGACACTATAGTTAAAGTGCCGTTTTCGCGTTTCATGCTGACCCCTTGACAAAAATTACCTCAGACCTCTGTAACCCTTGAGTATCTTCGGTGAAACCAAATGCACTTCTATGTTGTGAACCCAACGACCTTCTGAGTCAAAAGAAATCAATAACTGGTCCCCATCAATTTCAGAGATGCCTCATGTCAACTCAAGTTAAGATCTCTTTCCATCATCCACAGTCGATATTGGCAACTTTATCCTATAACTATATGTCCTATCTGTTCTTCGTAATGTACTGTTGACTTTCTAACTATGTCTGATTTTAAGTATGTGTATTTGTATAAACTCTTTTTCATTCATCCATCTCTACATTCATCCGTCATGAAATAACACATCTAAATTCTTTTTATTGATGATGATATAAACCTAGCACAAAACAAATAAGTATGTACTTATCCTTAACTGCAACATAATAAATATCACCAATTATAATAATTGATAAAATTATAACAATAAAATTAAAATTAATATCACTTCACTAGTAAATTAATACTATTAGTGATTTAACTATCACTCATCATTTGCTTTTCTACCTAATACTGAAAGAATTTACATATTGTTTTTCTTTTCAGACTATAACACAAATAATTAAAGAACACGTCTAAATGTCGCATTGCAACATCGTCGACTATCCTGTATCCATTGAATACAGCCTTTGCAGTCATCCTTGTCTATTTCCTCGTACATATGACTATGTGATCACACACTGGCGTACTTGTTTATCTTGCTATCTGCAAAATTAATAACAACAAGTGACTTATTTATATTTAAACAACTGTTTTCATACATGTGGTGTTTCAAAAGTAAGTTACAGTCATAATAAAGTAACATTATATTTAGACCTTATAATATTCCCATTTAACTTATTTACCCCAATACCAAAAATTAAAATTATATTTATTCATACAATATGTTTATAATCTACTTAATAAATCTGCTAAATTATTTTTACTTCCCGAAATATGGGATAGTATGCGAACCATAATCAGTATGAACGACTAAATTTTAGACATGTCATAATTTCTAAGAATTATCGTAGAACCAAACAAATATTTTATTTCTTAGAAGAATTTTTCCATGTTCATCCGACCATTTACTTTTATTTGGATACTCTTTTTTAAGAAGTTCTGATAATTTCGCGGTCATTCCAGCAAAGTTCCTTATAAATTTCTGATAGTAATTAATAAGACCAAGCAATGCTCTAACCTCTTTTTAGTTTTGTTTGAGGAACTAATCGTTAAGAATTTTCGTAACAATGTTCGGATCAGTGTACAAAAAACCCTTTGAAATTCTATGTCCCAAAATTGTATTCTGAATGCAATTTCAGTTTTTGCTCGGCTTCACCAGTAAGACCTAAACATTCGAATGCGAGAAAAAAAAACCTGTCTTAGAATATTCGCATGATGTACTATCTCCATAGTATGGACATCAATGATAGACGCGATGTCAGTAATATCTCTGAGTAGTAAACACATCACACGGATAAATGATGAATGAGAATTCTGAAGACCAACAGGAAGGTAACGGAATGTATATACTCCTAGTGGTGTTGCGAATGTGGTGATGTGTATTGAATCTTCTGCCATTGGTATCTGGTATCTGATATTATTTATTTAGCATTGGCAGATATGATTTAGAAAACTATGTAAATTTAGCCATGCCCGCTATTAACAAGTCTATTTGGGCATAGGTTCTGGATAAAGATACTCATTTATACACATCTAAAAAAAAATTTATGCTCATGAATATGGACAATACAATGAACACAGTAGACGACATGACATCTTATAAAAATAATCATGATGACAATACGACCACAACATCGTTACATGTTTTACGCAAGGTTAGTAAAATTCATTCAGCAGAAAATATAAACGAAATTCATTGAAACCATGCTTCACTGTATCAATACTGTAGTCGTGTGTCATTACCCATACACACGCCAACAATAGAGTTCCACTGTTGCATGATCTCCATGCTGTTATCAGTTTTAACTACTATTAATAATCACACCTACCTACAACAAAACCCTGTTATGTGTCCATAACCCATACCCACAACAGCGATTAGTTGTCTTTACTATCATATGTTCAACAATTCGCATCGGAAGACCTACACCACATAACAATTACCCATGTCATATGCCAGAGGGCTGCCAAACACGATAAGAACATATAATGGGCAGCGACTTCGTCGCCACACGTTGTAATCCATATATCATTTTGCGAATTTCTCTTCGCCAGATGTTTACATCAGCTGTTAATTTTCTGCTGGACAAATCTCAACCAATTCTAGTGTGAAACCCTCTGAACAATACACATGTTTATGTATCAACATTATTTCGGCTCAGGCCATTCCTTCTGATGTTATCCATCCTGCATCCATACCAATCTTGATGAAGTGCTGACAAGAAGACATGTTGTCCATTTGTAATCTATCCTTTCTTTATCCGCGATCAATTGTGCTGCAATTCTGTCGTTTTCTGCAGTCATCTTTTCCTTCTCAAATAATCTTTGTTTCTCCTGTTCCTCTAATCGATCTTTCTCCAACTGTCTCATTGCTGCTCTTTCGTCCCGTTCATTGGCCTGTAAAATTGCAAATTGTTTCTCCGTCCACGCTATAAGCTCTGGTCCTGTCAAACCTGCATCCATTCCCAATTGCCACAAAGTCTTGTAACGACGACATGTTACTATGTTCCACCACTATTCAATCTAGTCACCTGTAGGAACTGTAGAAAGAAGTTCAGTACTAAAAATATACAGGCTTATAAATATTAGACACAACAATGACACAGTATTATTCTATCATACTTGTAGATCAGAAATATAGACAGAAATTTCGCACGAAAGTCCTGTAACTCACAAAATGAAAGTTCACGCCGACAAAGTCAAAGAACGCAGCAAAAATTAGTTTGCTTACACGCCAGAAATTGTCTACTAGAAAATAAATAACACAAAGTTTGCAGAACTATTTATAGAAAATAAGATATGCACTTCATATAGACAAACTAAACAGAGTTAACAATTTTTAAATCAATAAATAGATAAATAGAATTCCGCACACCAAACTATTATGACTTATATAAACCTTGGAAACACCAAACACCAAAGAATTTAGCAAAGCAGAAAGACTTCAGCGCACCAGTACCAAAACCTATACACACAAAAAATCAAATAATGAATTTACAATTTAAAAAAAAACATAACACAGTCTAGTTGTAATAATTCCAAAGCCCTAGATAAAAAGATAATATTGTTATAAAAATTAAGAAAAGTAATTCAGCAAAGAAAATATAAGCTGAGTTAACGTTCTTTAACTACATCAAACTAAGAATAGAAAACATTCTTCTGATAACATCTAAAATAATGCGCACACACAATTAAGAAAGTCTAGCGCAATATCGCACCAAATTATGTACCGCGCTTATGACGTAATGGAAGACATGAGTGAATTAGAAAAGAATAAAATGTGTGTAATATTACAATATTAATGACTGCCACTTAACTAAATGAAAGACCACAAACGTTTACTTAGCTCATAAAACACAGTGATTCCTCCACTCAACGTATTAGACTGCAATGTCAGACAATCCTGCTCGTATCCAACATGAATTGTAGACCATCAAAATCCTCCTCAAACTCGAACAATGTCAGAAACGATTCTCCGGCTTCATACTTCTGACATCTTGAGGATTCCAGCGTTGACCAATAAAAATTCGCATATAACTGTCGTTGTCCAATATTCCTCTGTATCGATCTGTCGTTGTCCAACAATCCTTCTTATCGATCTGTCGTTGACCAATATTCCTCCTGTAATCGATCTGTCGTTGTCCAACAATCCTTCTTATCGATCTGTCGTTGACCAATATTTCCTCTATAACGATCTGTCGTTGTCCAACAATCCTTCTTATCGATCTGTCGTTGACCAATATTTCTCTAGTATCGATCTGTCGTTGTCCAACAATCCTTCTTATCGATCTGTCGTTGACCAATATTTCTCTGTATCGATCTGTCGTTGTCCAACAATTCTCAGCGTTGATTCCGCCGTGATGAGGCGTCGACCCGTGAATACTTCTCTGCTCAGTACAATGAGCTGGTACAGCTCTGAAAAAAAATGGCCTTCAGTACCATAAGATGTCAGCAAGTCAACGTGTCGCCAGAACTGATGCCTAGACCATCCAGCAAAGATATCCCATCGTAGGCTTGAATAACAGGCTCTGAGAATCTTCTGAAGAAATCAGCACTCACTCATCGCCCATAGTCCCAAGTAGAGCTAGGTCTGTATCAAAACGAAACGGCCGCTTCCTAAACAGACGATGAAGCAATCTGCAATCACACTCCTGTGATCTGGATAACACGATGAGAACCGAGAGTTCTCTGGGTGGGCAACGATTGGAGCGATACTGTAATTATATATATGCAACGATAAAATTACACTCCTAACACTGAGTGCACAATTTACAGATGATCGAAACTGGTACCGATGCTCTCTCCAACATGAAAAACTACTTCCCAATGCCCATGATTGGTGTTAACCTCTAACGGTTGACGATTGACAAAATGACGATACAAATGAACGACTGAGGATGCGCCATATGGTCACCAGCAACTTAGACCGGCATGATCCTCACAAACAAAGACCTGTATGTTGACTATGTATCTGTATGTTAATCGTATCCTCCAAGTGTTTGCTATGTGAATGTAGCTGTTGTAATGTCCTTCACCCTTGACTCAATGACAAACGATCAACTGGACAAAATTCCGGTTCACCTCTCACGGACGAAAGCACCCATGTCACAGGGCTGATCGCTAGCGGCGCTAGGTCACAGGGGCGCGGCCATCAGATCAGCTCAACTGCGCTCTTGCTCGTTGTATGATCTAGGAGTAAGCTATACACTGAGTGTGTGGGTTCGTGCCCACATCAGACGACAAACAACACGACAACCATCACAGTGAAAAGGACTCAAGTAAACTCTGGTGCAGTGACAATCAACAGTATATTGACTGTTGGCAAAACATCAATGAAGTACTCACATGTCTACGATGCTGATGCCTTCAGGCACTCACACCCGTCAAACATTGCCTCATCAGTCTCACAATGCACACTGTCGACCCGGCTACAGTCCTAACTGTCTAGGTTACCTTCATGCTATCTTACCCGATGCTAGAAGCATTTACACTATCCCACTCGGGTGTCAGAAGCTAAACCTGATCCATGACACCTCGTCCGATGCCTGCTCGTGTAAGTAGTTGCGATGTATTGTGCAGTGTCCTCATGTGAGTGGAGTGCATGCGTGCCTTGGAGGTACAATGTTCCAATGTGCCTGCTAGATGTGAGTCCTCTCAATGCTGGCCACCAACTGCCCACGACAACCGTTTGGTTGTTAATCTACGCACTTGTGACGTCGCCCTTGTTCCGTCAAAGTGCTATATGGTGTTCTTCTTCCACTTTCATCTTCTAGTGCACTTGCCTACTATTTTAACTCTGTCTGGCTATCATTGAGGCCATGACAGTGGTGATGATGGTGATGATGATGGGGATGAAGGTGATGATGGTGTTAATGATAATGGTGGTGATATGGTTATGATGATGGTGATGATGATGATGATGATGATGATGATGATGGTGATAATGATAGTGGTGATGATGGGGATGCTATTTATGATGGTGGTGGTGATGATGGTGATGATGATGGGGATGAAGGTGATGATGGTGTTAATGATAATGGTGGTTGTCACACGTCTTCTTGATGATAATATCACGAAGTTCTTACGATGATATGCTCATGATGTTATTGTGTGATGGTCGTTGTCTAGGTAACGATACTCATGGTGTGTCAATGGAGATATCTGTCTTGCAATGCAACTCACCCCCGCAGTGCATATTCACCAGGCATTAAACAAGATTCCGTTGGCGCACATAATCCTTTATTACAGAAATAAGACGGACAAACGGAACATGTTTATACATCCAGAAACATAATGTAATCCATAGAATATAAATATCCTCCTCCCAATTTAACCAGCACACATCAATGCCTTCTCACGGCTGGCTTCTAATCTCAATCCACAAGACAGGTAATCCAGCTACAATCCTCGGCTGGATCTCACACAATACAACCCACACATTGGGTTGGAGCCACTGCTCAACTATAGAACCCACTCTGGGTTTTGGCCTACACTCAATACAGAACCCACTCTGGGTTCAGGCCTGTCTTCACAACTAGAAGAACAACACAACACGGAGCTCTCTCTGAAAACGACCTGCCCCGCAGTCAGTCTCCTCTCTCACTCCCTTTCCAGTCGCCTGACTTCACACAACACACAACTCTCCCTCGACCCATCCCCCCCCCCCCCTGGGGATTTCCACTCATATCCGCCCCATTATTTCTGAGGGTTGATTGTTTTCCTTGTAGCCAGGTCAGTCACTTTACTGTCTCCCACTCTCATCTCCATTTTTCCTCCTGCCCGGTCACTCAACTCAATGTCAGTGACCCAGGCTTATGTCATTACCCCCCTCTTAAAAGAAAACTTCGTTTTCAAATATTGGGAGACTAAAACTTACTAAACATGTGACCCAGACATATAGCCTGGGTAGCCCTAAGTATGGCTGCACCTTACTCCAGCTACCACACTACATAATACATCAAATGCTCATAGTACACTCCTATATTCATCACACATAAATCCAACCATCTATCTTGTGTATCAATGCATGAACTAATACATCACATCATAATAATAATACATCATAGAAAAGCATTATACTTATGTACCCACAGGTCTCTTACTACTTCACGACCCCACAATACTATTTGTGTACCGACCCTATATCAGGTGGTTCTGTTCTTGCATTAACCCACCTCTGATTCCTGTCGATGCTGTGTCTACCTTTCATGTACCCATGACTCATGGTACCTCTACAATTACAACATCTGTTTGCTATCCCTAGCCCTGGGTCAGTAATGTCGCGAAAACTCTTTTGACCTGACTCAACTTTCCTATCTGCATATTGCACCGTTACACTTGAGTCTCTGTTTAGTCTGAGCTCTTTATTCAATCTTGGCCCATATACCTGGCACCTTGCTTTCTGCTGCATACGCCTTTTGCCTATGTGCCCTGCACATGCACTATCCTGAGCTGTTCTAGTATATCGGTCTCTCTGTGCTACAGGTACTGCTACTTGCCCACGTGCAGTTCCACTATCTGAAAACCTGCGAGTGAGAACATTGTTCTTCCTCTTGAAACACCATCTACCTTTCTTTGACTGCCTATGTTCTACTCTCCTACACCCTTGGGAACATTTGTTCAGAGTAGTATCTTGTCTCTGGGAGTCACTAGCACTATATTTGGGATCCATTCTCACCTGCTCAGCTGTCCTATCCTTGTCCTGAGTTCCTGTGTCTACTTCAAGTGCCTCTTCTACCTCAGCTATACTGTCTAATTTCGGTTCTCTTGTAGTAACTACCTCATTACTGCTTACACTATATTTTTGGTCCCAATAAACTATTTCCTCTTCTGTACAATCTTTAACTCCTATAACATTTCCTATGATCAAATCAGCCACTGGTGAGTCCAGAACACACGCTGTCACTCTTCCAGTGATATATGGTGTTTTTACTGTTATTATGGCTACTGGGTAGAACTCTACTGTGCCATTGAATGTTATGCATCTAATCTTTTTCCCTGTATAATCCGAGGGATCTATTAAACTTCTCCTCACTCCGATAGACGTACATCCGGAATCCCTAATTGTTAACGCTGGCCTATCATTGACAAATCCCTGATGCAGCTTCAGACTTCCTCCTTCGTGCACTGCTGATCCTGCTTTTACTGTATGACCACATATTAGGACTGGCTGACTGTCTTTTTCAAAAAGAGGTTTGCACCCACTACAATCTTCATTGTTCAGCGTCTCAATTACTTGCGCTGCATTTGAGTGCTCTGTTTCTCTCCTCCTACATTGATGGCTGATATGCCCATTCTTTCCACATTTGAAACAAGTAATCTCCCTTTTAGTGCTGTTCGTTGGTCCCTCTGATGGTTGTGCATCACACTCTGCTGCCTTGTGTCTCCAGCTCCCACAATTCCAACATCCGGCATAATTTGGACGTCTCTGGAAGTTCCCTCTTCTATATGGGTACCGTCCTACTCTACCAACATTGTTTCCTCGGAAACCATTATCTTGAAGTTCTTGCTGCTCACCTTTCTGTGCTGAATCCACACTTTTCGCCCTTGGTCTGATAACTGGATTCTGGTTCTGTTTAGTGTACGCTGCACAGACTATTTCCTCACTCATTAGTTTCCCAATAGATACGTTAGGATGTGCAGTCATGTAGTTTTGCCCTAACTGAGACATTGTGTCTATGTCCTTTGGCTTCCGTTCCTCAAAGAACGCCACTAAATTAGAATTGCATGCAGATACAACCTTGTCTCTTAACATTAGATCTACTAATTTATTAAAATCTTTCCCTACTTCTGCAAGCTCCATCCACTTATTAAATGTATTCTTTACTGTGTTAACAAAATCTGTGAAATCTTGATTTGTCTCTGGCCCTAACTGTCTAAACTTTGTTCTATATCCATGCTCAGTTAGTTGGAACTTTGTCAGCAAACGTTGACGTAAGATAGTGTAGTTGTTCCTTTCTTCTACAGGTAAATTAAACATTGTTTCTAGGGCCTTACCCGTTAAATACTCGCCCAGTCTAATTGCGTACTCGCTTTCTGGGATGCCTAATACCTTCACTGATGCTTCGAATCTCGAAAGATAGGCCTCAAGGCAATCCCGGTCCGTAAAATATGGCAGTTTTAATCTCTGTGACGACTGCGACGGTTTTCTACTTTCCTCACTTTGACCCTTCGATGCAAATTCTAACTTTTTAATAGCAATTTCCGCTTCCATCTTAATCTTCTCTTTCTCAATTTCCATTCTCATTTGTTGTTCTACTTTCATCTTCCTGTAGACGCTTGTGTCTCATTTCAGCTTCCTGTAGACGCTTGGCTTCCATTTCTAGCCTGTCTTTGTTCTCTTTCGGCTTGTCTCTGGTCTCTTTCAATCTGTTGTTGTTCTTTTGCTTCGGCATACTCTTGTAACTCTTTACCTTTCAGGCCTATTCTTTCACCTGCTTCAATATAATCCATTAAAGTAGGCATCTTGTACTTGTGGACACGTTGCTGTGAATCAGCCAACTATAAATGTCCAGACTCTGCTGTTAGTCTTTGTGTCACTTCCCTAAGTACACCCGCACTCCCTGTGTACGTAAATCCGTAGTGCTACAATATCACTCTGTACTCACCCAGTCACTCTATAAGCACTAGGTAGTGAGGGGGGAAGTATCACCTATACTCCCTTATATCTATATATCTATGACCAAAAGTTCATAAAGTCCCTGGAAATATTGTTAAACATACATATAAATACATATACAAACAAATGGATGATAACACTAAGTGATGACTATCCAACACTAGACTTCACAAGCTGAGTACACGGAGACGATGATGACACAGAAATAAACCACAGTAACAAATACAAGCTTGTGTAGGGACATCCACAGTGCGCGTAAAATATAAACTGACTCAGATACCACTAGATAGTAGACACGACAAAAGTGCACGATAATAACATCTATCCGAACACAGCAAATATCATATGTAAATATAACGAAAAGAAGAAAGAGAAGAAAAAAAAAATTATAGCATAAAATTATACAGAAATTTGACAGTCAAACACAAACTGGCACGTTATATAATTCAGGACCGTCCCTGCAGAACCAAATAAACCGACCTTTCGATTTTCTTCCCAGACATTATATATGGTGCACCTCAGAAAGTAACTTTTCGCCCTGTCTCCCGGCCTTCGAGAAACAACACAAAAATTCCCTACTCTTGACAAACACTGGACCACATACAAATAATTGCGTAACACCCGACAACAATAAATATGACAATGGGAGCAAAACAATAAAAAATAATAATGTGTAACTGGTTGGCCGACAAATATGGGCCTATTAATCCGTCGCCAAAAGTTCTTTTTATTCAGTCACCAAAGTTTTTGTTCGTTTTAATAGTTATTCGCAATCCGCTGGAAATGTCTACGACACTAGATTTCAAACCGACTTCTTGTTTTGTTGAGTGGTTATTGAATTCACGTGGTGATCACAAGTTCCAACTGTCGACAAAAGTTGAAGATGATAGTGATATCCAAACTGTTCTGTCTCGACACAGTCCGTAACGTTATTGTACTTTCTCTGTACGTGGTGGAATCACAGTAATAATCCAAAGTGTTCTTTCGATTTGTTGTTACTCTCGTTGCGGAGATGGCGCTTCGCTGTATCATTAATGTTATGGATTTCCGTTATCCGACAAGATTCACCAAAAAGAAAAGAAGAATGGCAGCCAATGTTCAGCGCTTTAAATTTGGATATATAGATCCTTATTGGCAAAGAAATACTACAATGTTTGCGATGACGATAAGTTAAAACTGTTTGCTCATAACAGAATAATGATGACAAAGGCTTGAACAAAGACGAAACATTAAATCTGGCTTTCATTCATAAACAAGTTGTTTATCCAGTTCTCTGGAAAATTTCAGTAACTTTCCACTGTGCCCACCCTTGACCTTGCCGGACACCTCAAGTCAGTACTCTTTGTCACAATAATACACACTGTAAACTGACCGGACACTTTTCCCGTTATACACAAACACTTTCCACACAACTTCTCAGCCACGATCCGGCTGTGAACAAAGTAATGTCCGGAAATTTTCCGTTATCCACGACACCTGCCGTGCCCCAACCCCTGTGAAACACTACCCCTGTATGTCACCCTTCCTGGTGAACAGCAAATGTCAATTTTCTCAGTGTATTCTACACATTCATTAACTCTTCCCCGTACCTGGACGCTGGTGTCTCCACCCGACCTATTTGCTGCGTCGATCAATCTTAAATTGTCGACCTGCGAACACACAGTGCGCTTGTCTCGCACACACACACCTGTCAATATCTTTGATTTTCTTCAATCCTTGGTTCAATCCTGTCAAACACACACACTCTAGGACTGACCGTACTTGTTGCAAACACGTTTTGTCCCCGCGACATTTCCTCTGTGCTGTCCGTGACCCAACACCCCTGCTACTACACTCGACTCTCCCGGTCGATCTGTAGCGCGCTGACCGTTTTTCCTCAATGTGGCGTCTTACACACACATACGCTCGATATTCCCACTCCCTTCTGGATTAATCCTGGTTTTTCATTAGCTTGAGCACTACTGTCTGGTATCAAATTTACCTGTCACCGTAATGGACTCTCCCGGTTAGTCTGTATGGCGTGTCTTTATCACCCCCTCTCGCTTCAGCGATATGGTTGGTTCCAATTCACCTGTAGTGGACTTGACGTGAACTGTCTGTAGCCAGTTACCACACGGAGAAAAACTCAGTGTTTATATGGTGAACACACTCCGCTGTCCACCCTCTCTCCGCGAAGAGCCCACCAACATCTCAGAATGACAACACTGTCTATAATGTTCTTAATCGGACGTAGCCCTCAGATACTCCTTACTAAGTGACGAGCGCCCAGAAATGTCACACGTTTTCTTGATGATAATATCACGAAGTTCTTACGATGATATGCTCATGATATTATTGTGTGATGGTCGTTGTCTAGGTAACGATACTCATGGTGTGTCAATGGAGATATCTGTCTTGCAATGTAACTCACCCCCGCAGTGCATATTCACCAGGCATTAAACAAGATTCCGTTGGCGCACATAATCCTTTATTACAGAAATAAGACGGACAAACGGAACATGTTTATACATCCAGAAACATAATGTAATCCATAGAATATAAATATCCTCCTCACAATTTAACCAGCACACATCAATGCCTTCTCACGGCTGGCTTCTAATCTCAATCCACAAGACAGGTAATCCAGCTACAATCCTCGGCTGGATCTCACACAATACAACCCACACATTGGGTTGGAGCCACTGCTCAACTATAGAACCCACTCTGGGTTTTGGCCTACACTCAATACAGAACCCACTCTGGGTTCAGGCCTGTCTTCACAACTAGAAGAACAACACAACACGGAGCTCTCTCTGAAACGACCTGACCCGCAGTCAGTCTCCTCTCTCACTCCCTTTCCAGTCGCCTGACTTCACACAACACACAACTCTCCCTCGACCCATCCCCCCCTAGGGATTTCCACTCATATCCGCCCCATTATTTCTGAGGGTTGATTGTTTTCCTTGTAGCCAGGTCAGTCACTTTACTGTCTCCCACTCTCATCTCCATTCTTCCTCCTGCCCGGTCACTCAACTCAATGTCAGTGACCCAGGCTTATGTCAATGGTGATATGGTTATGATGATGATGATGATGATGGTAATAATGATAGCGGTGATGATGGGGATGCTATGGTGGTGATATGGTTATGATGATGGTGATGATGATGATGATGATGATGATGGTGATAATGATAGTGGTGATGATGGGGATGCTATTTATGATGGTGGTGGTGATGATGGTGATGATGATGGGGATGAAGGTGATGATGGTGTTTGTCACAGCCTCACATGGGGCCGGTAACTAACATAAAGTAAGATATAGTGGCAAAGGGCTAAAACTCCCGCTCAAGGGAAAGAAGTGAGTCACTCGAAGGCTTGAAGAATCCAGAGCCTTCTCGAAGGACTGGTCAGTGTGTCCACTGTCCCGTGGACACTAATGTGGCCCACCGATTGCGGGGTCCACGAGGAACTCGGACAGAGTTACCACCCGTGTCGGGTTGCGACACGTGTGAAACGGCAGAGACAGACTGGACATCGGGGAAGCAACAGGGCTTACCTTAGAGGGACTTGATAGTTCAGACCCATGTGTATTTAGGGTCGTAGACATATGCTAGATAGTTGCTTAGAATTGTTTGTTATAATCATGTGTGATGTTAAACCTCTGTGATATGCAACTTGTCAAGTGCGGGCTGTCAAAACCCACTTCGCCAGCGCACTGTATATATCATATTAATAAATGTTGCTATATTGTATCTAACGGAGTTGTTGTTGCCTGTTTGAGCCCGAGTTCAGATCCCCTAGAGATCCGAGACTGTGACAGGCTATTTGGGGGCCAAGCTCCGGTTTTGGCACAAGCTTTACGTTCAGACAGCTCTTGGTTGCCAAGTAAAAAAATTAATTAAACGATATCAAGTTTAATACAGAACAAGTTTAATAACTTTGCAGCTATCTAGTAATAAACTAGTATTAGTCCCTCTTCAGTTACATTTCAAATGATGTTAATATTATGAAATTTGACATGACTGTGACATTTACGTGACTGTTACTAATTTTTTGTTGATTCTACTAGCAGATTGTTCCGCGAATTGTGGTGTATGTAACCTACCCTCCAACAGTGGCGAGAGAACAAGACTACATTCGCAAGTTCAGGGAAAATAAGATGAGTTTCATATCATGCCCATTGCAACCCTAAGCGGTACTTACCATCATCCATCCATGTAACATTGTTGCTTTGCATTGATTTGTATGTATATTCATAACCTCATAACCAACAAAATTTTTCATGTGATTTGCTCATGTAAACATTAAGGGAGATAACTAAATTTTCTACTCCCCAACTTTTTTCTAAGGGATTTAATTTTCAGTAAAATTAACAACAAGTAAAAGACAAGATGTCAACGTTAGAAAAATGTATTGAGTTAGGTATTAGATTAGGTTATAAAGAGGAGAAACTGTCAGAATGGGCACAGAAGACGCACTCAGAAAACATTGCCCGAGAAGAAAGAGCGATAGAACGGGAAGAGATAAAGATGCAATCAGAAAAAGAAGAGAAAAAGATGAAAATGCAAATTGAGGCAGAAGAGAAAAAGATGCAATCATAGAGAGAAGAAAAGAAGATGCAAATGGAGACAGAAGAGAGGAAGATGCAAATGGAGGCAGAAGATAAAAAAAATGCAATTGCAGGCTCAAGAGAAACAAATGGAGCTTGAGGCCGCTGCCAAACAAGCCCAATTAAATGTGGATACACAGATAAGACTAAAACAAATGGAAATTGATTCCAACTTAGAAATGTCAGTAAATAAAATGAAAAGTAAGGAAGAGGAACAAAAATACAACAAATATAAAGGCCTCGTTAAAGCATTCTGTTCAGGAGATTCTATCAGCGCATACCTGGAAAACTTTGAGTGTTTAATGTCCTACCATAAGGTCGCAAAAGTCGATTGGTCATTTATTTTAATGAGAAATTTAGCTCTTGAACCCTTAAAAGTAATAGAGACAGTTCCACAAGATATGAGGAAAGATTATGATTATTTAAAGCAAAGAATACTCCAACATTTCTCACTAGATACAGCAGGCTATCAACAACAGTTCGCAAAATTATCCCCACAACCTAACCAAACTTTCATAGACTACGTGTCTACAGTTCAGGACGTTTGTACAAAGTGGATAAACTCAGCTAAAACTAATAACAACCATGACAAACTGAAAGAACTCATTATAATTGACAAAATTGTTAGTACAATCCCAACACCTTTTTCTAAATTTTTGAAACAAATGGATTGTAAAACTATTCAAGAAGTAGAAACCAAGGGGAGCGCATTTTTTACAGCGAACCGCGATATTTTCCAGTTAAACATGAGTCAAAACGAAACAGCAGCAGTTACAAACACTAGATACTCAAAACCAACTGAAAATAAGTTTAAACAACGTTCGAAGTTCACGAAACCAGTTAAGTGCCAGTATTGTCATCTGACACACGAAGAGTACGCGATGTGTGACAAATCACCAAATTATCCACATCATCTCCAAATGATAGTGGAGAAACAAAAGAACAAGAGAAATTCGTATCAGAGAGCGGTCAAATGCTATTTTTGTTCCAGCTTTGGACACTATTCACGATTTTGTGAAGGGCGAAAGATAATGAAGCAGGCCAATGCCGCACTAATTGACACTTCCTCAGATGAAGACATTGAACAACTGAACGAATGTGACAATCAGAATGAAAGTTTGAGTGAGCTAGGGAATGCAGTGCAAATCATTGACACCATTACAGATAACAAATGTAACACCTGTAGAAAATTCTAGCTTGATACAACATTGCTATGCGGCCACACAATCCCTATTTCTAACGAAATGGCCAACGCAGCCTTATCATCATCAGGCAAATTAAATTTCTCAACAGGTTTTGTAAATAACAAAAAGTGCACATTAATACGCGATTCCGGCGCAACTCTGTGTGGAATTAAGAAAACCTTAGTTAACGACAAAGACTACACACACAAATACGTAACTTGTCGCACATTCGCAGGCACCATCGAAAAATACCCCCTAGCACTTGTCGAAATTCGCACACCGTTTATATCAGGACTAGTATTGTGCGCAGTACTAGAAAATCCTGTCGCTGAGATTATCCTTGGGAATCTCCCCAATATAAGATCTTGCTCTGAGAAGGAAATCAGAGATTGGGAGCAGAAAAACTGTATCCAGAACCCAAACAGCGATTCTAAAGGAAAACACCACGCGTGCTTGTCTCAAACTGCCAAAAGCACAAGGGAGACAACCAATGACGTAATTCAAAATGAATTCACCGAGGTGCATAATGCAGGGGCGGTTGAATCTGTCAGTGATACCACCAACTTAAAACCTCGAACTGAGGATGCTATCGATCCACAAATTACCAAGCCTGTAAATGTGCAACAACACACACAACACACTAATGCAATAACACGACAGACAACACACAAAACCCACACCGACCAACTTCAGGAATCACTAGAAATCATATCACCAAACACTACCATCACTAATTTTGGAGAAGAACAGAAAGCAGATCCTACACTTTCACAATATTTTAGGTTAGTAGGATTTAAGCCAAAATTGACTAAAAATGCGTCGTGGACATTTAGATTAAAGAACAATGTTCTGACTAGATTATATACCAGAGATCAGACCACGATACAACAAGTAGTTCTACCTCAATCACATCGTGAGAAAGTACTAAATATAGCCCATGACTCACCTTTCGGAGGTCATATGGGTTACGAAAAGACTAGAGCCAGAGTCCTGACCCAATTTTATTGGCCTAAATTTTGCCAAGACATAAAAACCTATTGTAGATCATGTGATACATGTCAGAAACTGGTTAAAAAGGGAAAAAACCCTACGGCAGAAATTCAATCAACCACAACTGCCTCGAGGCCATTTCAAATCGTGGCAGTTGATTTAGTAGGTCCTTTAAACCACATCTCAAACAAAGGGAATAGATATATTTTTACTCTTATTGATCTATGTTCGAGATGGCCAGAAATGATTCCATTAAAATCTATCTCCTCTAAGGATGTGACGGACGTATTTTTACAGATATTCTCCCGTTTTGGCTTCCCGGAGAAAATAATTTCAGATAGGGGAACACAGTTTATATCTAATGCCACCCAATCGGTAACTAAGTTACTAGGCATAAAACAATGTTTCACCAGTCCCTATCGACCGGCCGCGAATGGAATCTGCGAAAAACTAAATGGGGACCTGAAACATATGTTATCCAAAGTGACAGCTGAAAATCCAGCCGATTGGGATATACTTCTCCCAACGGTGCTGTTCGCATATAGAGAAGTCCCACAATCAAGCACAGGGTTCTCTCCGTTCGAATTGATATATGGAGCGAACCCAAGAGGACCTCTCACTATTTACAAAGATATAATATCACAACCTGTAAATACCCAATTACCAGTTTCCACCTATGATTTAGTCACTGACACCAGAGACAAAATCATACGATCCTGTATACTGGCCAGAACATCACTACAGGAGAAAGGTTTTAGGTACAGGCAGTACGCCAACAAAGGTGCAAAAACGATTGTATTAAAACCAGATCAGGATATTTTACTATTGCTACCCGACAAGAGAGATTTACTATCAACCTCTTGGCAGGGACCATTTAAAATTGTGAGAAGAATTTCGGAAGTTGACTACGAAATTTCTTTGAATGGAAAGTTGAAAATATTCCATGTAAATATGTTAAAACCATACTATGATAGAAAGGACAGTGACACGAGTAAACAGACGCAGATAACTGATGACAGAAACGAAACGACAATTACCCAACTGAATGACACCTCGACAAACGAAGCATCGTTAACGACGCACTCTTGCGACAACGAAGACGACGAAAACATATTTACAGTACCTGTGCTGTTATTTCCTCGAGAGGAGATTGGAATCAACATGCACATCTTTAACCTGATTATCTGTTGGGATTAGTTACTGACTTTTTGTCTACACTCCTCTCTTCCGTCTTATCATCCATATATCCCTTTCTTTCACTCTCTGTCTAGTTTTCCCTCAACACATACTCCGACAACAGTTCTTTTTAACATTAAATAAAAGATTTATTTATAAAACTATGTCTTGTGTATGGATGGGTATTGTCTGTGTAGTTGCTAGTGTTCTTCTGGTGTGGCTGCTAGATAAGATGTAGATAGATAGTCTTCGTGTCTTTCTCTCGTCTCTTCTCTCGGCTAAAGTACAGGACGATATATAGACACCACAGAACGATCTCACCCTGACGGCTCCGTCTGCTTGAGTCTGTAGATAAATCCGTTCTTTGTAATGAAAATGTTCACTACTGTATCAATGTACTTAACCCGCTCATTATTTGCTGTCCGCTTAAAATGAATGTTCGTTGCTTTCGTATAGCGTTCTTTAATCCATTCTGGAAAAACACATCGAGTTTCTAGAATGTTCTATGAGTGTTCTGTATAAGTTCTACACTTGATATTTTGTAATTGATATATGCACTTGGTACGCACTTTGCTACTCTATGAGATTGAGTCATTTGAGCTTTTCCATTAACTCATCTGATCTTTATTATTCTTTCTCTGTCGTCCTTAATTCTTCCGGCGAGACTTCTATTCTCTTTTCTCCTGCACAAGTGTCGTGCTTTATTCCTTTAAAGGGCTTTCTTGTGGGTTATCAACACTGAGTGAACTGGACCACAGCCATCTGTATTCTCTTATTTGATACGTCTCGCACTGGTATGGAAACCTGGTTGAGATACATTTAATAGTGAGATTTGTGTCTGCTTCCTCTTCTCCCCTATGTGAGTGTCTTTTCCTCCAGCCGAAATGAAAAGGCTTCCGAAAAAACCCACTCTGACATAGGATAGAAGATTCACCCAACATCTATACTATTCCTATTAATAGAAAACAATGTTACCTGCACTTACTAATATCTATATTCCTATTCAAAACTATACTCTAATATACCTTATTTAGGCATCTATGTTCCTTTATAGAATTAATGTAAATCCACGAATCGAAATTTATCCGCATCCAAGCACTTTATCCCATTATAAGGGAGGATATTTCTTTTCATTACAGGACACATAATTCTATCTTCTCGTCCAGTTGGGAATACACACACTAAACTGACAAAGAAAGTGGCTACTCTTTATAGGTCAGTCTATGTCGCATAATCCTTGACATTGCTGGACAAAGCAAATTCAGACTTCATTATCCCTTGTCAGTGGAAAATTTCTGATCTCGAACTTTTCCGTTGTTTAATACAACCAAACCGCATTCTGCTGTCCAGTCTTAGTCGCAAACCTACCTCCAGAACGCAATAGGCTGGTCCATGATACTGTCTGTCTTTGTAGCAAACTAATTTTTCCACTCGCCAGTTTACCTGTGTTGTAGTCGACTCTCCCGACTTGACCTATATACATATGCGCTGGTCAATCCGTTGTGTTTTATCCTTCTGTTTCATTAACCCTTCTACTCCCTGGGTATTCGCTGCATACAGTCGTCGATCTGGGAATCACTAACATACATCATTTCACGACAGTACCGACAATATGGGATAACGACAACGACGACCAATTTGACGACACATTGACAACTATTAGTCTCGACGACGACGACAATGACATTGAGGACAATTTACAAACAGTAGCATCAAAAATAAATCAGACGGACGTAGACAATACGGAAATTCCAGTACCAATTATGAATGACGACAGCAGTATGAAGGACATACAAATCTCTGACACTTTGACACAACTGCAGCGACAAGACAATTTGTCTCTCCTTAACGACTATAAAACTATCTTCTCAAACAAACCTGGACGGACTGACAAAATAACACATTCAATTGTGTTGACAGATCTGACACCGATCAAATGTAGACCATATTCTATTCCTTTGCATTATAGAGCAAATTTAGACAAAGAAATTTTGGATTTAGAGAAAAATAGAATAATACAGAAATCTATGTCCCAATATTCTTCGCCAATTGTCCTGGTGAAGAAAAAGGACCAAACGATTCGTTTGTGCATAGACTATAGAAGGTTAAATACGATAACCACAACAGATGCTGAGCCAATCAACAGCTGTGAAGACCTCATTTTGAATATGTCTCAATCATCCTTATTTTCTAAGGGTGATTTAGCGAAAGGTTACTGGCAAGTACCACTACACCCTTCTTCAAGACATATAACAGCATTCGCGACACCTCTTGGATTGTACGAATGGAGATATCTTCCATTTGGTCTCAAAAACGCTCCCGCCACATTTGTCAGGTTAACTAGGTTGTTATTGCACGGCATCAAGGACGTGCAATCCTATATTGATGATATTGCATTAATTCTTCTAATATGACTTCTCACTTACTTACACTCCAACAAGTCTTTAACCAAATCTTTCTTTTTGGACTTACTATCAAACCTTCCAAGGTTGAAATAGGCTATAAACAGATAGACTTCCTTGGTCATAGAATTTCTGAAGGCAAACTGTTGACAGATGATAAAATTGTATCGAAAATTCTCAATCTAGAAGTTCCAACTACAAAGAACCAAGTTAGAAGGTTATTAGGTCTCATAAATTATTATGCCAAGTTTATACCAAACTGGGCAGAACTTACATCAGTTTTTTCTAATCTGTTGACAAAAGATCATCCAGAAAAATTTTGTAAAAGTACCCGCTTAGAGGATGCAATGTGCAGATTGAAAGCCAATTTTTCGAACCCACCAGTATTAACATTACCAAACATAGATATACCCTTTATTTTGACCACAGATTCGAGTGCTATCGCAATTGGAGGGTGCTTAATGCAAGAAGTGCAAGGAGTGAGACATCCAATACTCTACGTAAGTCGGAAGCTGAGCAAAGCAGAAGTCCGTTATTCAACGGTGGAATTGGAGGCATTAAGTCTAGTATTTTGTATGCGCCGATTATCTAAGTTCCTCTTAAGTTCCCATTTTGTTGTGCTGACCGATAACTCGCCATTGTTGGTGCTTAAGCAAGGTGTTCCTAAAAACCATCGTTTGCAAAGATGGTGTCTTCTTCTTCAAAATTTCGACTTCGAAATCCGCCATATCAGAGGCACTGACAACATTATTGCTGATATTTTATCGCGACAAACGAATGCGCCAGCAGAATAACATTAGGCACATTAATAATTCGCCATACAAGAAGCTTTGATATTTTATTTTGTGGCATAGAACAGTGTACCTCTACACCTGCTAGAGAACTTTCATTTAGAAGTAATAACACCCCAGTGAATAGGTTACATATAACACCCACGAACATGACACTTTGAAAACCCTATACTACCAATTACCAAAGCTCTAGAAACAATCCGAGCGATAGATAACATCTGTGAAATGATTTCAACCAGTGAACTGACAGTGATCATGAAAGCATTAAGAACACTTTATGCTCGACATTAAGAACATTGCATACTTGCTGTTGCTAAAGAGACTTCGCAAACAGCCGAAATAGAACTACGTCGATTACAACATTCAAGAGACAGCCATAGTAACTGTTAACATTTATGGCAGGACATGCGGACAACAGGAGGACAACGCACACATCATCGTTGGATTTAGTTAGTTAATTAATTAATTTAGTAGTATTTAATATGTATTATACTTGTATTGAAGTATGTATATAAAATATGTCAACCTGTAACTTGTATATTTTCTACCATAACATTACAGGTATTTCCACTCATAGGCTAAATATTCTTCCTATGCAGTTTTCTCTAGTTAAGTTATAAACCATTTTTTGAGTACTCGTACAAAAAGTACTTATTATCTTAAAGGGAACATATCGCCTAACCCGGTTTGTTTAAGGGCAATAAGACTTACCTCAACTTTACTTAGATATTTTAACCAAATACTATTATGTATGAAAGACGTGTGAATGACAGGGTAAATGAATTAAATGAGAGAGCGATATACTGAGCGGACAAATTGTACGCAAAACGTATTTATTTTAATTTGTCTGCGTCTTTCATGTAAATTGTATTACCTGTCTAAATTGTTGATACATGTTTAGTATTTAAGACACTACATCTAAGCGCCATTGCTTGGAATGCCCGATCATGCATTACACACATTGGGGTAATTCATGATAAAGGATATCCCAACTCGTGGAGATAAACCACACATTGAGCACACACTTTACACAAAACTCAACACTGAACACTATCAATTAAAATACAGTCACTTTATTAGAAGCAGCAACATATTAGTCAATACACTAACAAGCCAACAGGGACACAGGTAGTCAGAGAGGATAAAACAACAGCGTAACTACATATTCAGCATTATACAACATACGAAAGTAAAAGTGTATTGAAATGCACACACAGTACAAGATTTGCAGGTGGACTTAATTAGCCAAGACTTTTGTCTTGTTAATACTCTCTTACAAAGAGTTTAATTATCTTGGTATCTTGGTGGGATACTTGAGAAGGACGGGTTGTAAAAACAACTAGGAAACGTCACGTAACTTCGGTCAGATAAGCATTTTTAAGGACACAGGAGAGAGAGACCTCTTCAGCAAATCATCGTGAAGTGGTGTATAGGAGAATACATGAGTGTTGATGCCGATGTGTAGGTTGCCAAGTTACTATCCACCAAACTACAAACACCGACTTTATGTGATTCTGTGACATAATTAGTACAGAACTAATTACCTTATAATAACCCATCAGATCAGGGGGGAGAGGGGGACTCCTGTCACAGCCTCACATGGGGCCGGTAACTAACATAAAGTAAGATATAGTGGCAAAGGGCTAAAACTCCCGCTCAAGGGAAAGAAGTGAGTCACTCGAAGGCTTGAAGAATCCAGAGCCTTCTCGAAGGACTGGTCAGTGTGTCCACTGTCCCGTGGACACTGATGTGGCCCGCCGATTGCGGGGTCCACGAGGAACTCGGACAGAGTTACCACCCGTGTCGGGTTGCGACACGTGTGAAACGGCAGAGACAGACTGGACATCGGGGAAGCAACAGGGCTTACCTTAGAGGGACTTGATAGTTCAGACCCATGTGTATTTAGGGTCGTAGACATATGCTAGATAGTTGCTTAGAATTGTTTGTTATAATCATGTGTGATGTTAAACCTCTGTGATATGCAACTTGTCAAGTGCGGGCTGTCAAAACCCACTTCGCCAGCGCACTGTATATATCATGTTAATAAATGTTGCTATATTGTATCTAACGGAGTTGTTGTTGCCTGTTTGAGCCCGAGTTCAGATCCCCTAGAGATCCGAGACTGTGACAGTGTTAATGATAATGGTGGTGATATGGTTATGATGACGATGATGATGATGGAGGTGTTATTTATGAAGGTGGTGATGATAATGATGGTGATGATAGCGATGATGATGATGATGATGATGGTGATGATATTGATGATGGTGGTGATGGTGGTGATGATAATGATGGTTATGGTGGTGATGATGATAGTGGTGATGATGGGAATGTTATTTATGATGATGGTGGTGATGATGGTGATGATGATGGGGATGAAGGTGATGATGGTGTTAATGATAATGGTGGTGATATGGTTATGATGATGATGATGATGATGATGCTGGTGATAATGATAGTGATGATGATGGAGATGCTATTTATGTTGGTGGTGGTGATGATGATGGGGATGAAGGTGATGATGGTGTTAATGATAATGGTGTTGATATGGTTATGATGATGATGATGATGATGATGATGATGATGATGGAGGTGCTATTTATGATGGTGGTGATGATAATGATGGTGATGATAGTGATGATGATGATGATGATGATGATGATGATGATGATGGGGATGATGATGATGATGGTGGGGATGATATTGATGATGGTGGTGATGATAATGATTGTTATGGTGGTGATGATGATAGTAGTGGTGATGGGGATGCTATTTATGATGGTGGTGGTTATGATGGTGATGATGATGGGGATGAAGGTGATGATGGTTTTAATGATAATGGTGGTGATATGGTTATGATGATGGTAGTGATGATGATGATGATGATGATGGGGATGATATTGATGATGGTGGTGATGATAATGATGGTTATGGTGGTGATGATGATAGTAGTGATGATGGGGATGCTATTTATGATGGTGGTGGTGATGATGGTGATGATGATGGGGATGATGATGGGGATGAAGGTGATGATGGTTTTAATGATAATGGTGGTGATATGGTTATGATGATGGTGATGATGATGATGATGATGATGATGATGATAATGATAGTGGTGATGATGGGGATGTTATGGTGGTGATATGGTTATGATGATGGTGATGATGATGATGATGTTGATGATGACGATGGTGATAATGATAGTGGTGATGATATGGATGCTATTTATGATGGTGGTGGTGATGATGGTGATGATGATGGGGATGAAGGTGATGATGGTGTTAATGATAATGGTGGTGATATGGTTATGATAATGATGATGATGATGATGATGATAATGGTGATGATGATGCTGGTGATAATGGTAGTGGTGATGATGGGGATGCTATTTATGATGGTGGTGGTGATGATGGTGTTGATGATGGGGATGAAGGTGATGATGGTGTTAATCATAATGGTGGTGATATGGTTATGATGATGATGGTGATGATGATGATGATGATGATGATGATGATGATGATGGTGATGATGATGGTGACAATGATAGTGGTGATAATGGGGATGCTATGGTGTTGATATGGTTATGATGATGGCGATGATGATGATGATGATGATGATGATGATGATGGTGATAATGATAGTGGTGATGATGGGGATGCTATGGTGTTGATATGGTTATGATGATGGCGATGATGATGATGATGATGATGATGATGATGATGATGATGCTGATAATGATAGTGGTGATGATGGGGATGCTATGGTGTTGATATGGTTATGATGATGGTGATGATATGATGATGATGATGATGATGATGATGATGATGATGACGACGACGATGATGATGATGATAATGATAGTGGTGATGATGGGGATGCTATTTATGATGGTGGTGGTGATGATGGTGATGATGATGGGGATGATGATGATGATGATGATGATGATGATGGGGATGATATTGATGATGATGGTCATGATAATGATGGTTATGGTGGTGATGATGGTGATGATGGTGGTGATCGTATTTGGTCCCAGGCGGCGACTGTGGCATAAGTATTGAAGGCAGTCTCATAATCCCGACATAGAGGGTTCGCAAGTCAGCCTTAGACTTCTTGAGATCCGATCGCTTGACGTTGATTTTCACAATGTTATAAGCGTCGGCTGTTTAGAAAGCAACAGCAAACATTGTTAATGGGGCACGCCTATTGCAGGAAGTTGTTATCAACCCCAGTTTGACTTTTCCAGACAAATGTACGTTCAATAGTTTGCCATTGCTTTCTGAACGAGAAGTCACAGTTTAAATCCAGCTAATGCCGGGAGAATCACTTACATCCAATAAATGCCGGGGCTGAGTGCGACGACTTGTATAAGACATAAAATTAACATGTAAATGTGGTCTCAGCTGCACAGCTAAATGGTGTACGATTGGAAAGCCATCATGGTGGGGCCAACATTGCTCGGGGGACCGAGTATCCACCGGGGTCAGTGTACACATCTCGAGGGGCGTAGGGAGTCCCCTTCTCCTTCACCCAGAGAACCACAGAATTGGGTACTCATTTCGGCTAGAAACTTAAAAAGTTGCTAAAAGTTGAGGAGGCAATCCAAAGCCATTTGGATATGGAAAGCAAGGGGAAATTACCACACTATTTATCACAAGACGCCAATCACGCCGGCAGTTGAAGAAATAATTATGAGTACAGGCAGGCCCCGCTATATGTCGCCTCGGTTTACGTCGTTTTGCTATAACGTCGTTGTCAAATAGGGGACTAACTTCACTTTACGTCGCTACGTTTCGCCATAACGTCATTTTGAGGCTGGTGATCGGGCTGTTGATATCGGTAAAGTCCATGGTTTACTCCCAATGACGGTAAGGACAATTCATGCAGGTGATGACAAAATCAAAGAGGGTGCTGAAAACGTAACCCCTCTGAGTGCTTCCGATATCACCTGTACCAGAAGTATTCTTATGGAGAACATGGAAGCACAATTGGCCGTCTGGATTGAAGACCAGAACCAATGGAATATGCCTGTGAGCAAGATGGTTATCCAAGAGAAAGCAAAGTCTCTCTATGAAGAAAGCTCTAAGAAAGCGGGTGAGAGCAGTACTAGTAGTGCCGATGATAGTTTTAGAGCGAGTCGTGGTTGGTTTGAGCGCTCTAAGAAGCGTTCACACCTGCACAACATTCAGACAACAGGTGAAGCGGCGAGTGCTGATACTGAGGAGGGTGGTTACTGTGCAGCAGACATTGGACACATTTTTTGTTCAAGCAGAGAAGAGCCAGAAAAAGAGGCAGAAAGAGGTTACAGTTTCATCCTAAGATGAAGAGGCAGAATTTAATGCCTCTACGTCCCAATAACTCTACCACTCGCCCTCCAACCCACCTCTCTTTAGCCAATTAATATCAACAACCATCAACATAAACATTACTGTGGTACACAAAACACTGTATTTCATTTAATTCTATGGGAAATAGTGCTTCGCTATACGTCATTTCACTTAACGTCGCGTTTTCCAAGAACGTAACCCCGACGTTAACCGGGGCCTACCTGTATACATCTGATGGAGGTCGGTGAGTCTGAGTGGGTTAATGATCTTACACTTTCCCTGCTGATCGCGGCCTAGTTTAATTAATTTCAGACGCTGGTCATCACCAATTCATCTCATCTCATCTCATCTGGTTCTTTTTGTGCTTTGTAAACGATGGACAGTGGGATTAACATAATCCACGGAAATCACGATTTATGAAGCCCATGAATGTGTACTCTTCCGCAGTTTATGCTTAACCTCGACACCGCAAGGTACAAGAGGAACAAGATGAGATGAGATGAATTGATGATTATGTTGCGTGAACCTTACAGAGGGTGAATATAAAACCTGGACCGGCAATATTTTCATACACTGCACAGCCATTAAAACTACACCCTATATGAACTTTACGATTGATAATCGAGCTGTGTGTAAGTAAATAAACTAAACTACAGATAATACTATAGTCATCTTTTATTTTTAGCGTTCGCTGGCTTGAACTCAAGCATAGTCCATACAGAATACAGAGGCTACTACTTCTAGTGCACTTGACTGATCTTTGCCTGTGGATTTTTTTGTGTTGTATATCCTTTTTACAGGACATCGCTGTCAACACTAGCATTTTACTGCTGTTGTTGATGTCTTGGCAAGTTTACGTTCAGTAGTTTGTGCCTGTGGATTATCTTTCCATATTACCTGTGTCACTCACCATTACACGAATCCATTCCGGCTTCTGAGGTACAGAAGAACTTCAATTAACCGTCACTCGAGTAACCGACAGTTTCTGTTATCCGTCATCGTCTTCAAAAAAAAAAAAAAAAAAAAAAATGCGTACGTATCAATAAAAAGACGCTAGTTTTAATGTCGCCACTGTCCTGGGCTGACCTTACGGTGTCTAACCTAAATAATGGATGGAATAAACTATTACCTGAACCTATTGACGAAACTAAAGGAACTGAGACTGTTAGTGTTGACGAAATTGTGCAACTGTGCAAAAATGTAGGACTAAACAGTAAAATCATACACCAGAAGAAGTAACAGGTTGGTTGGAATGTAACAAAATGGATGGAGGTTTTGAAATTTTGAATGATGATGAAATTGTTTCTAATGTGACTACCATTGAAGAAGAAGAAATTTATGACGATGAAAGATCAGTTCTTAACCGGAAACCTACAACTAGCCCCTCATAAGCAGAAAAAAAAGAAAAGAAATTGATGACGACGAAGGATCAGTTCTTAACCAAATACCAACAACTAGCAACTGAGAAGCAGAAACAATGTTATCAAAGTGCATCAACTGGTTTGAAATGCAAAAAGAGGAAAATGCAACGCAGTTCCTACTTTTGAGTAAGATACGGAACATCGTCGCGCAGAAAGCTCGAGCCTCAAAGACACATAAGGAGATGACAGAATATTTTAAAGTAACGTAGGTTTATTGTCTTACAATACTTTTCTGTACATTACTACTCTTATATTGAAGTTTATATTGATAGTTTTAGTTAAATACTATATGTATGTATTATTCACTTTTAAAGGATTTTATTTTAATTTTCGTCCCAAGCCCGCAGTGAAATCATATTACTGTACATATGTATATATTTCTGTTATCCGTCTATTCAGTTATCCGTCACAGCCCTTTTCCCGAAGCTGACGGTTAATCGAGGTTGTACTGTACTTGTAAAATATGTCCCCACGTCAAGGACGAGGAGTCAACATTTTAGTCCAGTTGACCGGTGTAGAGGTTAAACCCACTAGCTCGGCATCAGCACCCCGGAAGTTTAAGAACTAGCGTTCTTATCCATTCAGCCATGCTGACCTCCTAATTATCTATTAAACCGAGTTGGGTGTAAGAATATGATCTATACTATTGGTAATATTATATAAATTGTTTGAGTCGAGATAAGTGTAACTATGTGAACTATACGATTTAAAACACTATACACATCTATTAGACCGCGATAGATGTAAGAATATTAACTATACAATTAGTACTATACATCCTTCAAGAAGAAATATACAACACACATGTTTTGTGCGCTATTCAACACACACAATGTACGATGAAAAACATACTGACCAATAAAAAGAGATCAATTGAAAAAATAAAAAGAGTGTTGAAGTGATACATAGAACCTGTACTTATGTATGGATGTGAAGCGTGGACAATAAGCAGACAAGCTGAATAACATCTGATGACTTTAGAAATGTGGTTTCTGAAGAAAATGCAAAGAATACCATGGACAAACAGAAAAACCAATGAACAAGTCCTACAAGAAACAAATGAAGATCGTAAACTGATTAGAGACATTAGACGTAGACAGTCAAAATGTGTTGGACATGTTATGAGAAGACATGAATTGGAGAACTTGGTGACAACTGGCAAGATCGAAGGGAGGAGACCAAAGGGAAGACCCAGAAGTAGATACCTGGATGGCTTGGCCACATGGCATGGTCGAGACAGAAACACGGAGCTGATCCACGACTCTGGTGATCGAGTGAGATAGCAGAACATGACCGCCCACGCTTATCGGCATGGCACATGATGGATGGATGGATGGATGTTAAAGGTGACAGAAACCATTGTTATTCATATAGAAAAGCCAACTTTGTGCCAAAAAAAAAGAAAAAAAAAGACATGATATTCAGTTTAAAATTACAGTGATAGACAATGTAAATTACTGTGATGATATGTGGAAAAGACCTTAGACTTGTAAACAACATATATTGGAAACAACAAGCGGAATTGATAATGATGTAGGTCAATATCAGCCTATTAAAAGAGGGAAGTGTAATGTCTCCAGATCTCTCCCCCCCCCCCGTACAGTGAAAATATTTTCAGAAATATAGAAGATATGGAAGGAATCAACATTGTGAACGATACATCAATAACATTAGATATGCAGATGATACAGTCTTGATTGCAGACATTGAAAAGGACCTGCAACATTTAGTAGATGCGGTTGTTGCACACAGTGAACAACTAGGGTTAGAATTGAATAGTAAGAAGACATTGATTATGGTCGTCATTGGGAAGAAGGAAATACCACAATGAGATACACGAGTAAATGGGCATATTCTTGAGCAAGTGAATCGATACAGTTATCTCGGAACAGTCATAACATCTGATGGGAGATACCTTGAAGAGAATAGAAAAGAATTGCCATTGCTAAGGTAGCCTTTTGCAAAATGAAATACATACCGACCAATAAAATGATATCAATTGAAACGAGAAAAAGAGTGTTGAAGTGCTATATAGAACCGATACTTTTATATAGATGTGAAGCTTGGACAATGAGCAGTCAAGCTGAAAAACATCTGATGACTGTGGAAATGTGGTTTCTGAGGAAAATGTGAAGTCACCATGGACAGACAGAAAAACCAATGACCAAGTCCTACACGAAACAAATGCAACTTGTAAACTTATTGTAGAAATTAGACGTAGACAGTCACAATTTTTCGGGCATGTTATGAGAAGAAATAAAATGGAAAACTTGATGACAACTGGCAAGATTGATGGGAGAAGAACAAGAGGAAGACCGAGAAGTAAATACCTGGATGGCTTGGCCCCGTGGTATGATCGAGACAAAAACACTGAGCTGATTAACGAATAGCGAATCATGATCGCCCACACTTATCGGGATGGCACATGATGGATGGATAGATCATATACGTTGATAAAATCAAGCTGTGTATAAGAATATTAATTATATCATAGAAAACATATACACTTTTTAAATACTGCTGTGTTAGTGCGCGTGAACAAGAAGTAGAAATCAATTTTGTTGTAAACTTTAAACTCAAACTTCCTGCTCTAAAAACACACCACATTTTATTTGTATTTTTGTTTGAGTCACTCCATTTTGAAAAGGAAAGTACAATAACATTGCCAGAATTCAAATAATATCAATGCCAAATAATCTGATAATGTTTCTTTTAACAATTTATTTATTTAGCCTAGGTGGGTCTTTCGTGACTGGTTCTTAATGGAGAAAATTCAGCATCGTTGCTCCAAGATATGTAATGTTCTTTCTATGTTTAAAAGATAACCCATTTTGGCATTAAAACATTTGCATCTCGTGAATGAACTGATTCAACTGAAGGGATCTCATAGAATGGTTTCTTTTTGTCTGTATAAAATTCAAGCAACATATTCTCCCCCCCCCCCCCCCCCCCCCCCCTGAATCTTGCCGTCGGTTGTGTTTTACAACCACAAGCTCGGTGTTACTGGAATGTTTAAGATTGTGTTTTGTAAAGGAACGATGAAGGAACGACGAATTTAACACCAGAAAACGACGATACATTGAAATAAATTAACCAATGTTGGATTTAGGTTACGAGAATAGTCTGCACAAAAAGAAAAGATTGCACAGAGACATAATAAACACACACCCACAGGACTTAACACGACTTCCAAATGTGTGTGATTGCTTTATGGGGTTCAATGATCTACTTTCTTCGTTTTATATACATGTTAATTTGAATACGAAATGCTCAGATGGGCCTCGTTTAACACGTGGGTTAAAGGTAGGGTATGATTGTGTGATTTATACCTAGAAATTGCATACATACATACATACAGAGATAAATATAAACTCGTCAATAAGCACGCCTGCACGCGCGCGCGCGCGCGCACACACACACACACACACAGACACACACACACACACACATTATTGTACATGTATTGTAAAAAAAAAAAAAAATTTCAAACACATAAAACCACAAACAAACAAAATCACAAACAAACAAAATCACAAACAAATATTCCAAAACAAACGAAATCACACCCCAAAAAAAATTATAAACAAGCACAATTATAAACAAACACAATCATAAAGAAAGAAAATGATTTACAAAAAAAATCATAAACAAACAAAATAGTAAACAAAGAAAATCACAAACAAAATCACAAGCAAACAAAATGACAAAGAAAGAAAATCACAAACAAGCAAAAGCACAAACAAACAAAATAATAATCAAACAAAATCACAAACAAAGAAAATCACAAAGAAAGAAAATCACAAACAAGCAAAATCACAAACAAACAAAATAATAATCAAACAAAATCACAAGCAAAGAAAATCACAAACAAAATGACAAACAAACAAAATCACACACAAACAAAAATCACAAACAAACATAATTACAAACAAACAAAATTACAAACAAACAAAATCACAAACAAACAAATTCACAAACAAACAAAATCAGAAACAAACAAAACCACAAACAAACAAAATAACAATAAAACAAAATCACAAACAAAGAAAATCACAAACAAAGAAAATCACCAAAAAAAATAAATAAATCGCAGACAAACAAAATCACACACAAACAAAATCGCAAACAAAATCTCAATCAAACAAAATCACAAGCAAAGAAAATCACAAGCACACACAATCACAAACAAACAAAATAAAAATCAAACAATATCACAAACAAACAAAATCGCAAATAAACTCACAAACAAACAAAATCACAAACAAACCAAAATCGCAAACAAATTAACAAGCAAACAAAACCACAAACAAACAAATCACAAACAAAATCACAAACAAACAAAATCACTCAAAAAAAAAACAAAAATCACAAAAAAAAAAAATCGCAAACAAACTCACAAACAAACAAAATCACAAACAATCAAAATCACAAACAAACAAAATCACAAACAAACAAAATCACAAACAAACAAGTCAGGAACCTGCTGTGGTTGTGAACTGATTCACTCATCACATGTTGTAGGCCTGAGTGCATGGAGTGATAGACGGCCAGTCTCTCCCGCTAGTAGCGAACGTCGAGAGCTTTGGTCGCGTCGTGTCCCAACCGCGCTGATGTCATTGTCAACGTATTGTTCTATTCTAACGGCTACATCAGGAACGTCCGGCTCCAGGGCCATATAAGGCCAGCGAAATCATTTGCTCTGGCCCTGCCAAGACAACTGCAGACGGAACTCTTATTTACAGGACATCGCTGTCAACACCAGCATTTTATCGCTGTTGTTGATGTCTTGGCAAGATTACGTTCAGTAGTTTGACATTGCTTTCTGAGTGACCGGCTCACATACCCCTGCAAGTAACCAACGCGATGCGATCCGCTACCGAATCTTGCGCAACTGTGGTCCTCTACGTGGATATACGGGATTACGGAGAAAGTCGTTAAAACCCTTCGCCAAGGAGACGGCATGAGCCATATAGACAAGCATTTTTAAATCTACCGTGTTTCCCCGAAAATAAGACCTATCAGTATAATAAGCCCTAGCACGATTTTTCAGGATGCTTTTAATATAAGACCTACCCCTAAAATAAGCCCTAGTTATGATCATCAGCTAGAATGAGAGACTTGTTGCCGAATGGACAGTCGGAGTATAGACGCTACTGGTGCGCACTTGATAATGATCGGATTTGGTTCATAACTCTCACTCGTCACTCGTGTGAAATAAAGTTATCAATGCACTACAGTAGTATTATATGATGCCTACTAGCCCCAAGGAGAAGGAGCTAAAGGAGCGCTCCTTCAGGAGCTGAAGGAGCCTGAAGGAGCGGGTCGTGAAGGAGCGCGAAGGCGTCTGAAGGAGCGGGTCATGTCCGCTCCTTCTGTGGTGTGATATTGACTCCTTCTAACACCTGCCTAGGTGTGTGATTGGCTTGTTAAGCTCGGTATTTTTGGCGGGTAAAATTTAAAAAAAAAGAAAAAAGTCTGATCTAATGGGTGATAGGTCTCATCATTTGTGTGGTCAGGGTGGAGTGGAAGGAGCCGGCGTAAATAGTAAGCGCAAAGAAGGTAGTGCCCGGTGGTGCGACGTGTATAGTGACGTCATCGGTCCCTCGTAGTTGTATGTTTGGTCTGTTAAGGTCGAATTTTTGGTGGCAAAGTATGGTCTAAGGGGTAGCGGAGGTATTAGGGGTGATGTCTCCGCACCTCCTTGTCGCATCTTTATCATGTTAAGTTCGCCGTTTTGACAGGGTAAGTATTTTTTTAAAATTAAAAATAATTTAATTTTTTTCTTTTAAATTTAAATTTAAAATAAAAATAAAAAATATTTCAATGGAAAATAACAGATATTGGTTAATAGTGGTCTTTAGTGGGCGGGGCTTAAAATCTATTATCAAACGGTGTTAGCTCATTAAATGAAAATCTTAAAAAGAGTAAAGATGGCCGCTAGTACGTGTTGTAGTGGTATGGCTTAGTGTTATTTGATGTTAAGGGGTGGGTGAGTGAAAGCGTAGCTCGATGGGTGCTTCCAAACAATATCAGCATACAGTGTCAGATCGTTAAAGAGAAACCTTAAAGAAACATGTCAAGATGGCCGTCGGTGTCCTCCGTAGGTGCCGGGTTCGAATGCCGGTAGGGCGGTTTAGTGGTAGAAGAAATATTGATAATGTTTTTGTTACTTAGTTGTGATGGCGATATCTGGTGGTAGTAATAGGCTATGTGCAGCAAAGGAGAGGTGGTGTGTTATATAAGCTTAGGTGGTACCCCAGACGAGATGACAGGGTCGAATCTCGGTGCTGTGCCACTGGTAAGGGTAATAGTCGTCAGAGTGAGTGGGGTGTCTAGTTAGTCATACGGGTTAGGATTAGGGACGGTCTGTCTTTTCATGTCGCTGTGTCCACAACTCCAAGGGGAAAACAGGCAGCCGATTCTCACCTTTGTACCTAGCGAGTCACAAAATATAAGCTAACTTAAAATTCAGAATATGATTCATAACCTCAACAGGTGTTGCCAAAAATCAATACTCATTTTCATAACGGCTAATCCAGGGGCTTATCGTCGTCGTAATGACCTAAGATGGGGTATTGATATTACTAATATCTCCGTCGTTGCAAATAGTTCGCGATATTAATAAAGGTTCATATAAAGGCTGGTATGGGCTTAAGAGATTAACACCTATTGTTGGGCCATCCACAGAAAATCAATACCAACACGCTAGATTCTTCTCATAATTGCGACCAGTGGCTTATAGATATAACCGTTATTGCAGACGCAGCTATGTGCAGACTAATCTACCAGGTCACAGGTCTATGCCGTATCGACAAAAACGGTGAATGAAAGCTAAGGAATATTCACTGTACAAAGCAGTTTCTACCAGCCGATCAGATCGGGGAAACCAGACAGGGCAACCTCTTGTTACGAGTCCACAACAGCAGATATCGTGTATAAAAGACGACCAGCCTATGTCATGCAGAAGTACCTCTATCTGACAACACCAAAACAGGTCTCACCATGTAGCAACTCGCTAATGTTAAGTTGGATGTCGATAAATCTTTCACATTTCGTTATGATTCTTCATGTCGACACAACACTAACCTAACAAAAGAAAAACCTAGTATAATACAGGGGGATATATAGGACTAGATGCATATAACTGATGAGGAAACAATAAAACATTGTCTTAATATTTCATATTAGGTTATGTCTCCCTTCTCTCACTTTTCTATGTCCGAGTCGTCCTGGGGCTACCGAGTAAAGCCAAAGAACACCTCGACATCAATATAACATAAACCGGTGTCGAAAAGCAGCATAGGCGCGTGTAAAAATTCATCACATTGTCCGACTAAGCCTTTCTCATAGTCATAGGGGAGAGATGTGATCACCGACGCTAGTCAGGGCAATGCGTCCTACGACAGTTAATATAATGCGTGAAGTCAAATTTGTGACTGCGAAATATGTTTTCGTGTCATATGTATATAAGAAGCTATATACAGGTGCTTTCTAAGGACAAATTTCCTCATGTCACGGTGTAAACATTACAGATGTCGCTTAAATTTATACATTAAGAGGGGGGGGGGGGAAAGTCTGTTGTAGACACGGTATTTCATATTTTCTTGTGGGACTTGGTCATTTGTTGTTCTATCTTGTCATGGTATGTATATTTTCCACACATCTCCACTGATGTTTTTAATTTGTCTACCCATTGTCCTCGCTTCATATTCATACAATAGTATAGGTTCTATGTAGTGATTAAACACTCTTTTTCTCCTTGTAATTGACATCTTTATATTAGTCATGTTTTCCACCTTACCAAAGACTATCTTCAACATATCGAACATTGGTCTATCCTCTCAAAGACAACTTCTTCTTGTAGTCTCTTGGCTACATTTTCCCCCTTGTCAAGCTTCATGTCTCTACTCGTCTGTATTAGTGTGTTAGAAGTAAACCAACATCACATAAGACAACCATATATTACCACAATGTATACAAAAAAGAAGCAATACACATAGACACAGTATATAAATATAGTACTAAATAGACAGTAGTTTAAAGAATTCAAGTATTTTATTACAAGGTAAATTACACAAATTAAATACAGTGATTTGTATAAAATATCACACACCCGTGTTACATTAGCAAATAAGTACAAAACACAAGGGAATGAATACGTTGGTGTATTAGTTACATACAAATGGACCATACAACACACCGGCACGTCCGCTATGGGACCTAACTCGTGTGAAGGTATGTCTGTAACAAACAGAATTATGTGTGGGGTAATAACTACGATGTCTGTCTTTCATCATGTATCTGACCTGTTTGCGTACCACCGCAAGACTTCGTTCACTTGTGGTCTACAACCAATCAGGTTAAATGTCTTAGAATTTACCCACATTTTATGTTAGACAAGCATTGATTGGGTGTCAACTATGCGGTAGGTGGGGCTTACTGTGTGTTATATATATCCAACTCACCACATCTCACTCACTTTGTGATGTACGCAAGAACGACGAAAGATTGGATCTTCAGTTTTGTGGTTATTAGGTGACTATGTGCCTTCAAGTATAGAAAGTTTGTCAGTCACCGTTTTGTTTCAGTATTCACGGACTATCAGCCATATACGGACATATGGATTTAGCGTCTCTTTCTTCCAGTTCTTAGACATTCACAACTGCCTTGGAAGATTTATCAACCAGATTCTTACCCACACGCATCCGAAGTGTAAGCAACCTCATTATTCTGCCATAGTTTACAACGTCATCTGTAAAGAAGTCATCGGCGCTTGAAACAAAGACAGAGAAAAAGTGCTCAGGATTGATACGGTTTACTAGACTAGTGAACATACAGCTTGTAGTTTGAGTATTTGACTTTCCTATCTAGCCAACATCGTGTCAGCTACCTTTGGTGAAAGATAGAAACTAAATATATTCAACGCTATATTCATCGGCTCGCTGTGAACGTGTGTCAAGTCGACTGTTGCTTGTCTCAGTAGAAAGTCGCTAGTGAACATGCCTAAAAATACAAAGATGTCAACTAGGCAATCATCTGAGAACCACTTATGTGAAACCTGTGGGAAAGGTTTCACTGAAAAGCGCAATCTGCTTCGCCATACTCTGACCAGTCACAATACCAAGGAGCAAGTGTATTCGTGTCACACTTGTGGTCATATATTTAACAGGAAAGACAATCTACAATGCCACATTACAAAGAAACACACTACACCAGGAGTATCACCCAGTGTAATACCAGCAGACGCTTCAACACCCGCTTCAGCAACACTACGTAAGAGACATGTGGCTACTAATAGTGATGTGGCAGTCAGCGAGAAGAAGACTAAACAAGACGAAAACTCCCATCCAGTCAGTGACACACAACCCAAGGATGAAGCGGCTTCTTTACACACTCTTCCAGATAATATTAGACAAATATACACCGGCAACTGGAGTAGTATCAAAACACATCACAAGATAAACAAATATATGTCTGTCTATACATTTTATATTAGCCCACACACAATCCACCCTAAAGACTGGACATCTACCTTGAACAAGATCTTTACCATTCAAAAGAGCATATTCAAAATCAACTTTAGTTATCATATAGTTTTTAGGCACAGCGAAACAGACGCTCTTCGATTGTATCACGCATCTTCAAATAATGCTTCTGTCTTAGAACTTCCACAACTAATCAAAAATAGACAAGACTTTGACGATTTTATCAAAATAGTACACGAAAATGACGTTCTTACCTACGCTATGCAACAACGTCCAAATACCAAATACACTACAGAGACGATTCCAGCTATATGTTTTTATCTCTATCATATCCCAGAATTCCGGCGTGTTTAATAAATAACCATCCTTTTATGACCCACGTTGGGCACAACTGTGCATGATCATACTAGATATAACATCCCATATTTAATCATCCGTTTTGTATACTGGCATTACGCTTGTTCATTTTTTGTGTAAAATTTGCTGGAAATACTGTAAAATAAACAGTTATATGTATTATAAGTGCGTTCACTTGTTGGTTTTTAGTCTTGACGGTACATATGAGTGTCATGTGGTGAGCGGGTGTTACATGTTGATGGCCAAGTCAAGAAATATCTCAGCCATTCTTATAAAAATTAGGAAAATATGTTAACCTAATGAGAAAAATATTGACCAAGTGAAGAAATATCTCAACCATACTTATGAAAAGGAGAAAAATGTGTTATCCAAAAGGGAAAAATATTGTCCAAGTAAAGACATGTTTCAACTAGTCTCATAAATATGTCGCCCAAACTTATGAAAAGGAGAAAAATGTTTTATCCAAAAGGGAAAAATATTGACCAAGTGAAGAAATATCTCAACCATACTTATGAAAAGGAGAAAAATGTGTTAACCTAATGAGAAAAATATTGCCCACGTGAAGAAAAATTTACACAAAACTTATAAAACTTAGGAAAATGTGTTAACCCAATGAGAAAAATATTGCCCAAGTGAAGACAAATTTATACAAAACGTATAAAACTTAGGAAAATGTGTTAACCTATTGAGAAAAATATTGCCCAAGTGAAGAAAAAATTTACATAAAACTTAGGAAAATGTGTTAACCTAATGAGAAAAATATTGCCCACGTGAAGAAAAATTTACACAAAACTTATAAAACTTAGGAAAATGTGTTAACCTAATGAGAAAAATATTGCCCAAGTGAAGAAAAAATTTACACAAAACGTATAAAACTTAGGAAAATGTGTTAACCTAATGAGAAAAATATTGCCCAAGTGAAGAAAAAATTTACACAAAACTTATAAAACTTAGGAAAATGTGTTAACCTAATGAGAAAATATTGCCCAAGTGAAGAAAACATTTACACCAAACTTATGAAAAGTATGAAAATTTGTTAACCAAAGGGGAAAAAATATGGGCTAAACTATGAAGTATGTTGACCGAAGTAAGAAAATGTGTTAACCAAATGGGGGAAAATGTTGGCCAAAACATGAAACATCTTAACCAAACTTATAAATATCTCGTGTAAACTTTTAAATAAGTAGGAAAAAAATATATTGCTTCTGTAGTTATGTCAAAAGTATCTTGAACTTTTATCTGAACACACATTTCACAAGACATAATCATCAACGTCAACACTTTCCCTCTTTTACATTACCGAAAGTTTTAACTTACCATTCCAGAGTAGCTGCTAAAGACGCACTTATACATGCTAATCACCCATCTGGCCACACTCTTGGTTGTTGTCTTCTAACATAAAATATCTCTGTATTTCGTAGATGTCTTCACATCCTTTCCATGTCACAGCACCAAGAACTGCAAACCTCCATTGTACACGAGCTCCAATGAAACAGTCATAACAACATTTATGGTAATGCAATCTGTGGCTCCACCTGGGATAGTTTCAATATCATCTGAGTATTCGTCAGCAAAGAGCTATTACCCATGGCTGACATCTTCAACTTTCTATACCACAATGACTTCTACACTAACCTTCCATTGTTCCATCTTTCAACAATACAAATTGTGTTCTCGAAGTCTAACTAACATAATATTTCTTACTTTGGCCACCTCTTTCACACGTTGTCATTTCAGAGCTGCAATAACGACAAGTCTGCAACCAACACTGTCTGTTATGAAGTCGACCTTTCTTAAAACCACGTCTGTCTTAATGAGCCCTTGAATACCCTCTACCAGATCTTATAACCGACTTTCAACGTTTCATACCAAATAACATTAACACTCTCTTTGATTACAGAACAACCGATTTTCTGCTGACTAGGCAGGTTTCTCAATCTAATAGAGATAAATCACCTGTCCTCCTAACATACTAGGCACTATTCTAGACAACGAATATGGTCATCAACCAGCACCCCTAAGAAGAACTTGAAAACAGCAACAGAGCTTGGGTTCTTGAGACGAATTCCTTGGACTACCAGAGTAACTAACGCTGATCGCCTAAAAGAGCCTACAAAACATAGAGCCTTATATACATCAAACACAACAAACTCTTTCTTACTAACCCTAACCCTAACTATATATCATCTAACCCTAACCCTAACCCCTAACCCTTAACCCTAACCGTAACCATACAACAAAAACAACAAACTCTGTCTTAGGAGACATAGATACAAACCAGTGTTAGAAATGGAAAAAGTTAAATTTTAATTAAAAGTTAAAACTAATAAATCGCAATTTTATTGCTCGCTTCACTTAATATACAGATATAGGCTAAGTATAGGTATAAGTTAGGTATAAGACGTATATCGAGGTTACATCTTGCGCAATAAAAGTGCGATTTATTAGTTTTAAATTTTAATTAAAATTTAACTTTTTCCATTTCTAACACTGGTTTGTATCTATGTCTCTTAAGACAGAGTTTGTTGTTTTTGCTGTATGGTTAGGGTTAGGGTTAAGGGTTAGGGGTTAGGGTTAGGGTTAGATGATGTATAGTTAGGGTTAGGGTTAGTAAGAAAGAGTTTGTTGTGTTTGATGTATATAAGGCTCTATGTTTTGTAGGCTCTTTTAGGCTATCAGCGTTAGTTACTCTGGTAGTCCAAGGAATTCGTCTCAGGAACCGAAGCTCTGTTGCTGTTTTCAAGTTCTTCTTAGGGGTGCTGGTTGATGACCATATTCGTTGTCTAGAATAGTGCCTAGTATGTTAGGAGGACAGGTGATTTATCTCTATTAGATTGAGAAACCTGCCTAGTCAGCAGAAAATCGGTTGTTCTGTAATCAAAGAGAGTGTTAATGTTATTTGGTATGAAACGTTGAAAGTCGGTTATAAGATCTGGTAGAGGGTATTCAAGGGCTCATTAAGACAGACGTGGTTTTAAGAAAGGTCGACTTCATAACAGACAGTGTTGGTTGCAGACTTGTCGTTATTGCAGCTCTGAAATGACAACGTGTGAAAGAGGTGGCCAAAGTAAGAAATATTATGTTAGTTAGACTTCGAGAACACCCTTTGTATTGTTGAAAGATGGAACAATGGAAGGTTAGTGTAGAAGTCATTGTGGTATAGAAAGTTGAAGATGTCAGCCATGGGTAATAGCTCTTTGCTGACGAATACTCAGATGATATTGAAACTATCCCAGGTGGAGCCACAGATTGCATTACCATAAATGTTGTTATGACTGTTTCATTGGAGCTCGTGTACAATGGAGGTTTGCAGTTCTTGGTGCTGTGACATGGAAAAGTTGTGAAGACATCTACGAAAGACAGAGATATTTTATGTTAGAAGACAACAACCAAGAGTGTGGCCAGATGGGTGATTAGCATGTATAAGTGCGTCTTTAGCAGCTACTCTGGAATGGTAAGTTGAAACTTTCGGTAATGTAAAAGAGGGAAAGTGTTGACGTTGATGATTATGTCTTGTGAAATGTGTGTTCAGATAAAAGTTCAAGATACTTTTGACATAACTACAGAAGCAATATATTTTTTTCCTACTTATTTAAAAGTTTACACGAGATATTTATAAGTTTGGTTAAGATGTTTCATGTTTTGGCCAACATCTTCCCCCATTTGGTTAACACATTTTCTTACTTCGGTCAACATACTTCATAGTTTAGCCCATATTTTTCCCCTGTGGTTAACAAATTTTCATACTTTTCATAAGTTTGGTGTAAATGTTTTCTTCACTTGGGCAATATTTTCTCATTAGGTTAACACATTTTCCTAAGTTTTATAAGTTTTGTGTAAATTTTTTCTTCACTTGGGCAATATTATTCTCATTAGGTTAACACATTTTCCTAAGTTTTATACGTTTTGTGTAAATTTTTTCTTCACTTGGGCAATATTTTTCTCATTAGGTTAACACATTTTCCTAAGTTTTATAAGTTTTGTGTAAATTTTTCTTCACGTGGGCAATATTTTTCTCATTAGGTTAACACATTTTCCTAAGTTTTATAAGTTTTGTGTAAATTTTTTCTTCACTTGGGCAATATTTTTCTCATTAGGTTAACACATTTTCCTAAGTTTTATACGTTTTGTGTAAATTTTTCTTCACTTGGGCAATATTTTTCTCATTAGGTTAACACATTTTCCTAAGTTTTATAAGTTTTGTGTAAATTTTTCTTCACGTGGGCAATATTTTTCTCATTAGGTTAACACATTTTTCTCCTTTTCATAAGTATGGTTGAGATATTTCTTCACTTGGTCAATATTTTTCCCTTTTGGATAAAACATTTTTCTCCTTTTCATAAGTTTGGGCGACATATTTATAAGACTAGTTGAAACATGCCTTTACTTGGACAATATTTTTCCCTTTTGGATAACACATTTTTCTCCTTTTCATAAGTATGGTTGAGATATTTCTTCACTTGGTCAATATTTTTCTCATTAGGTTAACATATTTTCCTAATTTTTATAAGAATGGCTGAGATATTTCTTGACTTGGCCATCAACATGTAACACCCGCTCACCACATGACACTCATATGTACCGTCAAGACTAAAAACCAACAAGTGAACGCACTTATAATAAATATAACTGTTTATTTTACAGTATTTCCAGCAAATTTTACACAAAAAATGAACAAGCGTAATGCCAGTATACAAAACGGATGGTTAAATATGGGATGTTATATCTAGTATGATCATGCACAGTTGTGCCCAACGTGGGTCATAAAAGGATGGTTATTTATTAAACACGCCGGAATTCTGGGATATGATAGAGATAAAAACATATAGCTGGAATCGTCTCTGTAGTGTATTTGGTATTTGGACGTTGTTGCATAGCGTAGGTAAGAACGTCATTTTCGTGTACTATTTTGATAAAATCGTCAAAGTCTTGTCTATTTTTGATTAGTTGTTGAAGTTCTAAGTCAGAAGCATTATTTGAAGATGCGTGATACAATCGAAGAGCGTCTGTTTCGCTGTGCCTAAGGACTATATGATAACTAAAGTTGAATTTGAATATGCTCTTTTGAATGGTAAAGATCTTGTTCAAGGTAGATGTCCAGTCTTTAGGGTGGATTGTGTGTGGGCTAATATAAAATGTATAGACAGACATATATTTGTTTATCTTGTGATGTGTTTTGATACTACTCCAGTTGTCGGTGTATATTTGTCTAATATTATCTGGAAGAGTGTGTAAAGAAGCCGCTTCATCCTTGGGTTGTGTGTCACTGACTGGATGGGAGTTTTCGTCTTGTTTAGTCTTCTTCTCGCTGACTGCCACATCACTATTAGTAGCCACATGTCTCTTACGTAGTGTTGCTGAAGCGGGTGTTGAAGCGTCTGCTGGTATTACACTGGGTGATACTCCTGGTGTAGTGTGTTTCTTTGTAATGTGGCATTGTAGATTGTCTTTCCTGTTAAATATATGACCACAAGTGTGACACGAATACACTTGCTCCTTGGTATTGTGACTGGTCAGAGTATGGCGAAGCAGATTGCGCTTTTCAGTGAAACCTTTCCCACAGGTTGCACATAAGTGGTTCTCAGATGATTGCCTTGTTGACATCTTTGTATTTTTAGACATGTTCACTAGCGACTTGCTACTGAGACAAGCAACAGTCGACTTAACACACGTTCACAGCGAGCCGATGAATATAGCGTTGAATATATTTAGTTTCTATCTTTCACCAAAGGTAGCTGACACGATGTTGGCTAGATAGGAAAGTCAAATACTCAAACAACAAGCTGTATGTTCACTAGTCTAGTAAACCGTATCAATCCTGAGCACTTTTTCTCTGTCTTTGTTTCAAGCGCCGATGACTTCTTTACAGATGACGTTGTAAACTATGGCAGAATAATGACGTTGCTTACACTTCGGATGCGTGTGGGTAAGAATCTGGTTGATAAATCTTCCAAGGCAGTTGTGAATGTCTAAGAAATGGAAGAAAGAGACGCTAAATCCATATGTCCGTATATGGCTGATAGTCCGTGAATACTGAAACAAAACGGTGACTGACAAACTTTCTATACTTGAAGGCACATAGTCACCTAATAACCACAAAACTGAAGATCCAATCTTTCGTCGTTCTTGCGTACATCACAAAGTGAGTGAGATGTGGTGAGTTGGATATATATAACACACAGTAAGCCCCGCCTACCGCATAGTTGACACCCAATCAATGCTTGTCTAACATAAAATGTGGGTAAATTCTAAGACATTTAACCTGATTGGTTGTAGACCACAAGTGAACGAAGTCTTGCGGTGGTACGCAAACAGGTCAGATACATGATGAAAGACAGACATCGTAGTTATTACCCCACACATAATTCTGTTTGTTACAGACATACCTTCACACGAGTTAGGTCCCATAGCGGACGTGCCGGTGTGTTGTATGGTCCATTTGTATGTAACTAATACACCAACGTATTCATTCCCTTGTGTTTTGTACTTATTTGCTAATGTAACACGGGTGTGTGATATTTTATACAAATCACTGTATTTAATTTGTGTAATTTACCTTGTAATAAAATACTTGAATTCTTTAAACTACTGTCTATTTAGTACTATATTTATATACTGTGTCTATGTGTATTGCTTCTTTTTTGTATACATTGTGGTAATATATGGTTGTCTTATGTGATGTTGGTTTACTTCTAACACACTAATACAGACGAGTAGAGACATGAAGCTTGACAAGGGGAAAATGTAGCCAAGAGACTACAAGAAGAAGTTGTCTTTGAGAGGATAGACCAATGTTCGATATGTTGAAGATAGTCTTTGGTAAGGTGGAAAACATGACTAATATAAAGATGTCAATTACAAGGAGAAAAAGAGTGTTTAATCACTACATAGAACCTATACTATTGTATGAATATGAAGCGAGGACAATGGGTAGACAAATTAAAAACATCAGTGGAGATGTGTGGAAAATATACATACCATGACAAGATAGAACAACAAATGACCAAGTCCCACAAGAAAATATGAAATACCGTGTCTACAACAGACTTCCCCCCCCCTCTTAATGTATAAATTTAAGCGACATCTGTAATGTTTACACCGTGACATGAGGAAATTTGTCCTTAGAAAGCACCTGTATATAGCTTCTTATATACATATGACACGAAAACATATTTCGCAGTCACAAATTTGACTTCACGCATTATATTAACTGTCGTAGGACGCATTGCCCTGACTAGCGTCGGTGATCACATCTCTCCCCTATGACTATGAGAAAGGCTTAGTCGGATAATGTGATGAATTTTTACACGCGCCCATGCTGCTTTTCGACACCGGTTTATGTTATATTGATGTCGAGGTGTTCTTTGGCTTTACTCGGTAGCCCCAGGACGACTCGGACATAGAAAAGTGAGAGAAGGGAGACATAACCTAATATGAAATATTAAGACAATGTTTTATTGTTTCCTCATCAGTTATATGCATCTAGTCCTATATATCCCCCTGTATTATACTAGGTTTTTCTTTTGTTAGGTTAGTGTTGTGTCGACATGAAGAATCATAACGAAATGTGAAAGATTTATCGACATCCAACTTAACATTAGCGAGTTGCCACATGGTGAGATCTGTTTTGGTGTTGTCAGATAGAGGTACTTCTGCATGACATAGGCTGGTCGTCTTTTATACACGATATCTGCTGTTGTGGACTCGTAACAAGAGGTTGCCCTGTCTGGTTTCCCCGATCTGATCGGCTGGTAGAAACTGCTTTGTACAGTGAATATTCCTTAGCTTTAATTCACCGTTTTTGTCGATACGGCATAGACCTGTGACCTGGTAGATTAGTCTGCACATAGCTGCGTCTGCAATAACGGTTATATCTATAAGCCACTGGTCGCAATTATGAGAAGAATCTAGCGTGTTGGTATTGATTTTCTGTGGATGGCCCAACAATAGGTGTTAATCTCTTAAGCCCATACCAGCCTTTATATGAACCTTTATTAATATCGCGAACTATTTGCAACGACGGAGATATTAGTAATATCAATACCCCATCTTGGTCATTACGACGACGATAAGCCCCTGGATTAGCCGTTATGAAAATGAGTATTGATTTTTGGCAACACCTGTTGAGGTTATGAATCATATTCTGATTTTTAAGTTAGGTTATATTTTGTGACTCGTAGGTACAAAGGTGAAATCGGCTGCCTGTTTTCCCCTTGGAGTTGTGGACACAGCGACATGAAAAGACAGACCGTCCCTAATCCTAACCCGTATGACTAACTAGACACCCCACTCACTCTGACGACTATTACCCTTACCAGTGGCACAGCACCGAGATTCGACCCTGTCATCTCGTCTGGGGCACCACCTAATCTTCAACCAACACACCACCTCTCCTTTGCTGCACATAGCCTATTACTACCACCAGATATCGCCATCACAACTAAGTAACAAAAACATTATCAATATTTCTTCTACCACTAAACCGCCCTACCGGCATTCGAACCCGGCACCTACGGAGGACACCGACGGCCATCTTGACATGTTTCTTTAAGGTTTCTCTTTAACGATCTGACACTGTATGCTGATATTGTTTGGAAGCACCCATCGAGCTACACTTTCACTCACCCACCCCTTAACATCAAATAACACTAAGCCATACCACTACAACACGTACTAGCGGCCATCTTTACTCTTTTTAAGATTTTCATTTAATGAGCTAACACCGTTTGATAATAGATTTTAAGCCCCGCCCACTAAAGACCACTATTAACCAATATCTGTTATTTTCCATTGAAATATTTTTATTTTTTTTTAAATTTAAATTTAAAAGAAAAAAATTAAATTATTTTTAATTTAAAAAAAAAATACTTACCCTGTCAAAACGGCGAACTTAACATGATAAATATGCGACAAGGAGGTGCGGAGACATCACCCCTAATACCTCCGCTACCCCTTAGACCATACTTTGCCACCAAAAATTCGACCTTAACAGACCAAACATACAACTACGAGGGACCGATGACGTCACTATACACGTCGCACCACCGGGCACTACCTTCTTTGCGCTTACTATTTACGCCGGCTCCTTCCACCCTGGCCACATACACACATGATGAGACCTATCACCCATTAGATCAGACTTTTTTTCTTTTTTAAAAAATTTACCCGCCAAAAATACCGAGCTTAACAAGCCAATCACACAACTAGGCAGGTGTTAGAAGGAGTCAATATCACACCACAGAAGGAGCGGACATGACCCGCTCCTTCAGACGCCTTCGCGCTCCTTCACGACCCGCTCCTTCAGGCTCCTTCAGCTCCTGAAGGAGCGCTCCTTTAGCTCCTTCTCCTTGGGGCTAGTAGGCATCATATAATACTACTCACTACCAGCAGGTTACGTGAGCGAGAAATGCTTGTTAAAGGACAATTTAAGGAAAGCTTTATTGCTGGATATGAGAGACTGGGGCCGATAGTACTACAGGAAATGGAGTCGCAAGAAATTCAGGCCGAAATTCGGGATTTGAAGAGTTATGACGATGTTCCAGAAGAAGATGACATGACTGTATTTGAGTAAATGTAGAATTGTGTACACGAATAAATACAGATTTTTATATCTGAAAAAAAAGAAAAAAAGATATCCTCCGAAAATAAGCCCTAGTGCATTTTTAAAATCTAAAATTAATATAAAACCCGGTCGTATTATAGGGAAAACACGGTACTACATCATCAGTACCAACAAACATCTCGCGTCTCACCGAAGAGAAGCAATTCTAGCGATCACATTTGGAGTACAGTCGCCGCGAACTGTGCAGGTTAGGATTTTCTTTTTGCCTCCGACAGAAAAAATTCATACCTTACCGAGGATTCGAACCCGGGTCTCCCGGAGGAGAACCCAGAGTTCTTAGCCATTCGGCCAGCCGCTGAACACCTTAGGGGTGAGTTTGTTAATTGTTTGACCAAATATAGCAGACGAATTTATAAACTGGTAATTTTGAATAGCGCACGAATGATGTTATAAATATTGAAATTGTCCTTGGCAGGAAATAGATTCCCCGTCTATGCTGCACATCAGTGGTTCTCAACCGGTGGGGAATTCCTTCCGGGGGTGGGGGTGGAGGGGGGGGGGTATTATTAGGGTTTCCAGGGGAGGGTTGATTATGATTATGTCAAGATCGCGTTAATACAAGAACTGTTTCGCTCTTCTGAAATTCGTTTTATAATGTAAGTAGACCTGCAAATTACGTTTTATGTAGACGTCTAGACTTGTTCTAGTATGTGTTATTATATTAAATTTAGCTTCCATTTATACGTATTCTGTGTAGGGCGGGGGGGGGGGGATATTTATAGGGAAGAAATACGGAAAGGTGGGGTGGGGGAAGTGAAATTATGAACATATGGTAAAGGGGTGTAAGGGCCAAAAATGCTGAGAACCATTGCTCTACACACGCCGGCTAGTATTGTTTTATATGTAGTTAATGTCTATATTCCACCTGATGCAATTTCACTTGTCAATATCGATTTGATACACGCTCTTGCAATACTTGAAGCTTTGGCATGAGTAAATTAACAGCTTTACACCTGTAGTGCAGTTCTACCAATACAATTTCTCTCAAATCAACATCTTTACTGCATTTCTACCAATATCATTTCTTACCATACCTCAGTATGATCAAATCAACAGGTGTACTGCAATTTATCTAGTATCATTTCTCACCATTACCTCAGTATGAGCAAATCAACAGGTTTACTGCAATTTAACTAATACCATTTCTCACCATGACCTCAGTATGAGCACATCAACATCTTTACTTCAATTTAACTGATATCGTTTCTCATCATTACTTCAGTATGAGCAAATTACCGAAGTAATAAAAGTAATAAACAGCTGAATAAATTATGGAGTGGGACAGATAGAACTACAAAAATTAGATTTTTAAGAGCATGCATCTTTCCCATTGCAACATACGCCTGTGAGACATGGACACTTACTAAACAAGCTGAACAGCGCATAAACGCCTTTGAATATAAATGTTATAGACGAGTTCTAAGAAAATCTTGGATAAAGAAAAGAACGAATGCATCCATACTTCAAAAGCTGAATATTTGAAGAAGGTTGGCTATTAAAGACTATAAAACAAAGAAAACAGAAATATTTTGGTCACTTG